>SKCR01049136.1:0-47285 GCA_019454045.1 Zanthoxylum bungeanum
ATTGAATCTTAAGTTTAATGCTTCTTATTGCCTGATCAACAATAAGATTGATGTGGTAAACTTAAAATGAACTTAACGAATGGATTTTAGGCTTCAACCTTAGATTCAATAGCTCACGATCTCACCTTAGAGCAAATGTCCCTTAGGTAGATTTCCTTACAGGATAGACATATACCTGTCGGGTGGGGGTTGCCACAATTGGAACTTGAACTTAATGAACTCAGGTAATTTGGTTAACATAGACATATGATTAATTGGATTACTTTGGGTGTTTGTATCTGATCATCGACAGAGGCTTTTGCATATCTTCGTGTTCCAGGTTAGCAAACTAATTTCTTTTTTTCTTTTTATTTTTGTTTATTTATTTATTTAGAAAATCCACATTCAACCAACCAATCTGCGATCATTCCCTTCTCTTCCTAATTAGATACCTGTAAATAAATAGAATCAATAATTAATAACAACGGTAGAAATTAAGTCATCGTGGGATCAATATTTTTATACTACTTGAGCGATACGTGCGCTTGCGTTACGTGTGTGATTTCACCGATCAAGTTTTTGGTGCCATTGTCGGGGACTTATTTTTCTTGAGTTATTAATTTTGAAGCTATTTATTTTACTTATATCTAATTTTTTTTACTTTTATTTGTAATTATTTTTTATTTCTTTCTTTTCTTTTTCAGGTGGATGAAATGGATCGCTATTGGGCATTACAAGCTTTACAAGAAGAAGATACATCCCATATAGGGAGCAACAGTTCGATTTTCTGAGGCCTGTTGTCCAGCCCAACAACTATCCATGGATGTCAAAGCCATTTAACACAATATTCGCTCAACCATTTCAGAACACAATGATCAGATGTGAGATATGTAATGGTAACAATGAACAGATGTGAGATATGTAATGGTAACCACCCTAGCAATCATTGCGAGTACAACTACAATTCGGGGTGGCAGAACTATCAGAATTCTTTATGATATGATGAACCAACATATTTCACTGAACCATATTCTCTATCTTATCCACCATCAACCTACGATCTTCATCAAGAACCAGAACAATATTCATCAAAGGAAAAACAGATGATAAGAGAGATGGTGGACATGCTCAAGAAAAGTAACGAAAAGTGGGATGTCATACTTCATAGAATGACATATCAAGCGAGACAATTAACAGAAAATCAGAACAGCATACCTCACGAAATATTTGCAGATGAAACTGACGAAGCCTTCAAATACCAAGCATTTCACGATGACACTTTAAAAGGGGAAGAGGCTGAGCAGTATCAAGAATCTGAGGTATCAATTATGGAGCCCGAACCAGCAGAGTTTCAATTTGATCTGGATAATTCTCTTATCGCTGATTACATCCCAGAGAAGGAACAAGTAGCAGAGCTTTCTATACCATTCACACCAATAAATGAATATTTTGGAGCATGCTGATGTGATCCAGAATGAGCTCTGTTTGTTAGGCCAAGTTAACTTGAAGTTGTGGCTGATTGCATGGCTTGGTCAAATTGGTGTATTTGGGCTATTTTGGTGGATTTGGAAGATTACTTGGGTTCTGGAGTTTGGTCCATGCATGAGACTTTATGTGAAGGTTTTATTATGTCTAAAGCAATATTGGAATGGGTCTTGGACGTTCCTTGATTGATTTTGGGCTTTATTTCCGAATGGTGCACTAGCAGTGGCGGGATTTGCGCAGTCTTCGTAATTTGGACGTAACATTCTCGTCCGATGTCCGATTTTGGTGATTCAAGTTGCATTAGAAATCGAACTCGTAGCTCTACAACTTTGTAGCTTATATCAAAGTCTAGTTCGGATGTCCTCTTGGTCAAAATGAGGACGCAAGATATCCCTACAGTTTTTATATTTTATAATTTTTTAAGGTTATGTGTTGTTTAAGTGCTGGGCTGAACTTTAATTATATTACAAAGCCCATGCACAAAATTTTAAAGTAATTTATGTGTTATTGGGTTTATTTTACTAGGGTTTTATTATATTTGGGTAGAATTATGGTTAGCCACCTATTTAAAGGGGCATTAATCATTGTAATTGAGAATTAACTAAGAACATTTTTTTTACAAAACAAAGTGACTTGTGTCATCTTGAGGGAGTGGATTCTTCCTTGGTTCTACGGAATAAAAGCTTATAAACGTGTGGCAAGCGTTGTGGCACTGTATCGCTATTCAAGATTCTCCAAAGAAATAAGGAAATGTTCTTAAGGGCAAAGTTCTTTAAGGGTTGAACTTGATCTTGGAAGGATTTTGTTCTTACAAAATCAAGATTCGTGGTTCTTGGGGCTTAGAACACGTGGATGGGTTTGCTTGGCTTTGTTCCAGGCAAGTTTCTATCACATGCATTACATAGATGTTTGAAGAAGAGATACTTGAGTCGTTCATACCAACCACATAGGATAAAGACCCACAATCAGACATATCTTTACATCTTCAGGTTGACACATATGGAACATGCATTTCACAGATGACAGATGAAGAGCTGAATAAAAAAATCATAAAATACATCTGTGAAGAAAAAGTGGAGCAAGAAGCAGAACAAATGGAAGAGTAAATGTCTGACCTTATTAAAGATCTTATGCATTCAGGAGAAACATCATTGTATTGGGGAGTATAAATCAAAGACACCGCCTAGAAACTTGACAGAATGGAACTCCCATTCAAAGTCAAGCATCATACGAGACCTCTTGATTTTCTTTCTTTCTTTTCAGGAACCATTGGAGCTACAAGGTTTAAGAAAGTGGCACAAGCACTGAATGAGATAAAATTCTTTTTGCCACTTCACCGTTGGAAAAGACCCTTCAAAAGCAACGCTCATGGGATTGTCTTTAATCGGACGTCCAAAACCACGTTGGCTGAAGACGTAAAATTCATCGCTAGCAGGGAGGCAACCCATGCAATTTTTACTGTTGTAACTCTCCACAGAGTTATGAGATTACACATTACTGTTAATTGTCTAAGCTCAATGATGGTCTAGTTAGGTGTTTACATACTTGCTAGAGTAGGCTACTGGAAAGGAGAATTATCATTCTTCCTATTGGGATTTGCATTGACTACTTCATATCTTAAGGTTTCGTAACTTTTATCAACTATTTTGAGGCCACATTTTTCTTTAATGTCCTTAAGCTACTTTATTATGCTATCGTATATATTTAACATAATAACTATGTTAAATATGCTATAGGCTATTTAACATGGATCTGTTCTTTTAAACTTACGTGGATTTTTACTTGCTTTATTCTAATCTATGGATTCTCACTAGTACTGCAAACTTGCCGATCTTGACTTGTGTTGAGTTCTTTCTCTTCTAATCCTTAGAAACTTCATTGGTCTCTTCTGGGTGATCTATCTCTCAAGATTTATTATCCCTATCTCGAAATATAGTATTATTTGTACTAAGCTTTCGTACGGTTATCTCCATCAATGTTGGTAAAGGGTGGGACAAGCATTTACATCTTAACGAATATCGATGTCCTTATTCTGGTAATCTATGTCCTAATAGAGTCTATTACTCATGTGGGATAGGTATGAGATAGACTTTGTCAGGATAATTTCCTTAATCGGTGTCACCGAGAGGTTAAAATCTGGGTAAATCAGGGCCTTATCTATATCGAATTTCTTGGTTAAGACCACTGATCCTCTTTTTCTTACGACCTTTATTTGATTTGCTTATGAGCCTCAATTTGGGTGTCTAGAGTCTCTATGTCCTTTTTAGCACCTCGAGTCTATCAAAAACTTCCACGACTTATCATGATTTCTTACTTCTTTTATCTTTCTGACTATTATTCGTGATTCAGGAAATTGCTATCTATATGAGATACTCAAAGACTATTGGATTTCTTTGAAAGAATTTTCTGAGAAGGGAATGAATTTTACTAGGGTCTGCTTGAAATTTGTTCTTGCCCGGGCTTACTATATTCTCTTTACTACTATAAGTTCTGACATTTTCTTTATTGTCTCATTTTGTATCTCTACCTCTTTTGTCTCTAGTTGATCTACGCATCTGCTCATTATTCCTTACTTTTCTTATAGCTTTCTCTTTCCCTTTTTACTCCCCCCTCGAGTGAATATTATTAGTACTGTACTATCTAGATTCATAATTTGTTCTGAACTTCTGGTAATAAACCAGGATGGTTACTGAAGGATTTTCAACTATGACAAGAATTATGGTTACTTTATTATGAAGAAAATTCAGATAGCTTTAGGAATGCTTACTAACCTTTCTATAGGACTTGAGGACGTACTCGAGGATCATATACTGGAGAGGTAGTGCCTCACATACTAGTATCTTGGGCATACTACATATACAAGACCCCAACACCCTACCCACTGCAGTCACTGACTCTCCAGACCATGCTTTGATATTATCTTTGTAATATCCCACTCCTCAGAGATGTTATCGGTAAGGAATAGGCAGACATATCCCCCTTAGCCTCTGACTCTCTAACTATGATCTATGATCATCTCTTCTAATGTTAACTCATGCATATGGACCATTGCCCAACTCAATAACATGATATGCAACTTAATATTCATAATTGTGTGCTCCATAATACTTTTTTTTACAATTCTTATTAATGACACTTTAACTTTTTACACGTACAATCTCTACTATACATAATGTATGATACATGAATTTACTTGACTCTGACTGAACTGTACTCGATTTGTTGGACCCAATACCCTAGTGACTGCCATCAGTATCCATCATCTGAGCTCTTCCTCCAGGTAAACCTGCAAAATAAAACACTGGGAGTGGGAGGTTAGATCGCTTGAATGACCAAGTGAATGGACAGTTTAAAACGGAAACTAAAATACTTTACAAAAAATTAATTTTTCTGAAAACGAAATCATCTCGATAAAACTGAATCTTTTCTGAAAACCAATCTCTTTTTGTGAAGCTTTTCTGGAAACTATTTCCTTCTATAAAAACTCTTTTGTTCTGTAAAACTATATATTAAAACTCTCTTTTCTAAAAGTCTTATATAAAACTGTTGTTTCTAAAAATCATATTTCTGAAAATCATCTCTCTGAAAATCTGTAGAAAACCTGACGTATGGGGAGTTACATATCGCTGTCCCCACATACACCTAAAAAGTATGTGTAAAATCTAACACATGAGGGCATTACGTATCACTGTCCCCCCATACGCCTAAACTAGTGGTCTTGGGGCGTTACGTCTCGCCGTCCCCCAAGCCACTGAACTACAACCAGGCTATCATCCTGACCCTGAATCTAGGGTTTAGGGGCGTTACGTCTCACCATCCCTCTAGTCCTAAAATCTAGGATCTACCGGCGTTACGTAATAGCGCTGTCCCTTTAGTCTTACTCTACATGTACACATGTTCTGAATCTGTCAATTTCAGTAACCGTCAATTCCAATATCTATATCAAGTTACATCCGAGGTGGATTTTTCCTCATGCCTCCAAAAATCATAAAATCATGCTTTAAAAATCATCATTTTCTAAAATATTTTTCAAAATATTATTATTCATAAAACAACTGGAAATAAACTTGGCTAACGCCCTATATGCGGAAAAGTAAGTCTTACATCAAAATCAATTAAGTAAAATCAATTTGAGAAAAGAGTCCACTCACTGATTAACAGCTATTATCCCTGATTCTGGATGTGACTGAATAGATTTCTACGGAAAATTTAATCCGACATGTATCAGAGTATGGTTAGCATATTTAACTGAGAAGCTAATCATGATCATGGATGGGGTGAATGCACATGTGTGCCATATACGAAACCTTTAGGGTGCCCACTAATTTCCTAAGACGAACATGGAATGGAACTATTTCTGTTACGCATCGTGATAATAGGTTTGGTGCATCGCTACGCCCAAACAAGCTGAACGAGGTAGAGAGCAACTTCCTGATACACTCGCGACGCCATAGGTTACACGTCGTGACGCCCACATGATTCAGTCTCGAGGTGGAGAGCTTATTCTTGCTCCGTGTCACAATGCCAGATGCTGAGAGTCACGACGCCTACACAATCAGACCCGAGGTAGAGAGTCTCTGCTTGATACGCGTCGCGACGTTGGGTGCTGAGCGTCGCGATGCTAGTCCAATTTCATGGCCATTCATCAATTTCTTCCATGACAATGCCCAAACAATTATCACCATCATCATCAAAATTCTAATTCAACTTAATATAATATCATTCCATATCATCAATCAAACAGTATCGTCAATCAAACACAACTTCTTATCTAGTATCATGAACTCATGAAATATTATTCCCCCAATACACTCATATACATTAATGGTTCATTCTATGCTAATACTATCATAACACTCTCCCAAAATACATGCTAACAACATTCTTAATGCCAATTGAGCCACTCCAAACTCTATGCATACAAGGTACGAATTTGGGGATCTAATTTTCTTGTCCAAAACTAAAAAATAATGAAAGAAGAGAGTTAGAAGCTTACTTTTGTGTACTTGGCATTTGAGAATCATCACCCTTTCATCAAAGTTTGCATGAGGAAGAAGAAATTTTTTTGAAAGCTCTCTTGCCCTAGCTCACGTTTTTGCTTGAGAAGGAGATGAGTGAATATTGTCTTTTGTATAGGCAAATGGATGATTTTTGTGTAATGAAATGAGTGGTTGAGATGGTGCCACATTACCCAAATCTAGACCATTCTCGAAATTTACTATAGTAGTCACTTTAATCTTGATTTTTGACTTATTTCTGATTCGAAATTAAAAAACTGTCCAACGCGGAAGTTGTAGGTCTCGATCTTAGCTTTCTGACGATATATAATTCAAAAAAATCGAAGATTGTATGAAAAAGTTATGACCCAAATAATAAGGGTTATTTAGAGTGGTACAAAAGATAAATTTTGTATCAGAACTGCAAAGGTTTTACCAAATGTCTGTAAAATAATTTTTCATAAGCACATACACGCTTGAACATGATTTATATCATGTATTATATCATCTATATCGTAGTAGTCATCAGATTACCGGATAATAGTCATCAGGATTATCGGGGTGTTACACATTTCTTCTTCGTGAAGTAGATTAGTATCTTCCTTAATGGTTGATCCGGTACTTTAACGATTAGAGTGCTTGAATCTTTCTATTAAGAATAGGAATATAAAATTCATAATAGTTATAAATAAATTATTCATTAGAGAATCAATGGTACTTATGGTACAAAAATAATTAAAGGGGTATAACATATATCATGATCCAGCTCTAATTACGAGTTACTCATGGATGATCAATGTATATTTAGTGATTATATCGGTGGATATCGATGAGATTCGGTATAAAATATATTTGTAGTAACGAGAGTTCAGCTTAAGGTTTTTAGTTAAATAACCTGAAGTTAATAATTAAGGATATTTGATTAAATATTTTTTATTAGTATATCGACATTATTGCAGCTCGGAGCTGCGAATGCCTTTGGTCTATGTGTTAGTTCGATACACTATAGAGAGCCATAAAATAATTGGAGAGTTCAATTATGAACTCACAAACATAACTATAAGTTATGATAAAATTATTAATGTGATTAATAATTAATTTAATTCACAGTCTGGAAACTATATATCAAACAGTTTAATATAAAGTTTCAATGGATTTGGTAATGAGTAATCGTATATTTAATTTAAAGAGTTTAAATTAATCTAATTTATTTATTTAATCATTGAATAAATAATTTTGAAATTTGATTCCAAAATTAATAACTAATATTTGATATTGGTATTTAATTAATTAAAGAAAAAAAGGTAGGGGTGTGAATCAAGCTAAACAAGTTTAACCCTAAGTATTAAAGGTAATAGTTTTCCTTTCTATAAGACAAATAATACAAGTAAAATTAAAATAACCTTAACCACCCATGTTTTCTTTTCAAGCAGATTGACACACTCAGAAAGTGGCTCTGTACTCCCAAGTATAAGAGTATCGAAGTATAAAATAACCCAGTAAATCTTGGGTCGATCCATAGGAAATAGATTTAATAAAATAAAATAACAATTCGAGTAAAAATAGAAAGGCTCAATTGATTGAAGTGATGAAATTTTTTAAAATTGGAATGTAACAATAAATTAAAATATTCGGGCTAGGGAATCCACTCTTAATATTTCAAATATAAAGAAATCTTACTTTTTATAATATATAAATTGTCGTTATTACCCAATTAATTTTCTTCATGAATTAATTATGCCAAAACATATAAAACCAACCATATAGGTGGTGATAACATTTGTGTATAACAAATCTAGTTAGGTACTCAATTATGTTAAATATATAAAACCAGCGATAAAGACGGTAACAAAATTTGTCAATAATTAGTCCAGATTTACATATTAGTCTTCAGATTACAATTAATATATTATAATATAAGTAAGATTAATATATATTCTCATATAAAGAGTTTCACCCTTTACCCCAGCAGAATAAGATTAGCTACTCATGCTTTGAAAAAAAAACTCAAAATTTTATTAATGAAAGAAAAAAGATATTATAAGAAAAATAAAACACACAAGACACTTCTTCCAAATTCTTAAAGAGAGAAAATGAAAGAAGAATGAAAAAAAGGAGAGGTGAGCACCTTTATTTATAGTAGAAGTGCTCATCCCTCAATCATGAATTTTAACTTTCCAAATCAAATACAAACTATAAACTTTTACTAATTTATTTTTTCTTTTTCCTTTTTTGACTTTTTTTTTTTATTTTTGTTAACCATTTAACAAACATTTATGGATTTTGACATTTCAACTTTTATTTTTTATTTTTTATTTTTATTTTATTTTATTTTTTTATAATGAAAATTACATGCAACACACATTGGCTTCTTCACCGAGTTCGATCTTGAAAACCTCATAACTATAAAATCTTGTACCGAAAAAAATTGTAGATATTTGTGTCTTCTTTCAGTTAGAACTGGAATCGCCTCAATTCGATGTCAGAGTAAATAGTTATGGCCAAAATATGAAAATTGCGCAAAGTTGGAATTTTATTAGAACGTCCTTTCAAATTTCTGCCCTCCAAAATCCAAATGTCACGTCTATTTTTCTAGTTATGCATCCAATGTATTATTTCACCTACATAAAAAATAAAAATCACAATAAAAATATGTAAAACATAAATTTAATTATTATTTCACAAATTTGTTAAATTAATGGGATTAATGAAACTACAAGTGTAAAATAATTAATTTTCTTTTTAATAAATGTATACTTTTTAGTGTTCATCACACCCTAACCAGCTTATTACCACTCCCTAGTAATTTATGCGAGAATTAACAAGACAAATTCTTATTCAAGTTATTAATTGTTTTATTTCTTTCTAAATTATTAAATAAGCAAATTCTCTTGTACTTTTTACTATTCTTCCATACACACATAAGATAAAGTATCAATCAATTCATTGTACTCACAATATTCACATGTCTTTTTGAAAAGAAAATAATATTTTTATCCTAAAGTTATATAAGAATTCACACATTTTGGCAATGATAATTTATTTATAGACAAAAATAGTTTTTTTTTTAAATAATATATTTTTAACCCTTGTAACGAGCTTTGGGCCAGTGACTCCTAAACCAGTTGGCTTTAAGGCACTAGGTGTTAAGACACCCCTACGGACTTAATTGCTCGAATCTCAGAGGTCAAAAACAAGAAATATCTTATTTCCTTAAGTTTTCTCTTTAACCAATGTAACAAGCTTTGGACCAGTGACTCACAAAGCAGTTGGCCTTAGGACACTAAGTGTTAAAACACCCATAAGAACTTAATAGCTCGAGTTAGATAGGCTATAAAATTGAACTTATTCACATACATTTTTTTTATTAAAACAACTCAAGCCTAAGGGTGGCAAAAAAGCCCGAGCCCGACCCGGGGTGAAAAAAGCCCGGGCCCGGCTTGGGCCCGGGCCCGAGCCGGGCTCAACCAAAAAAGCCCGGGACGGGCCCGACCTTAAAATAAATAATTATATATTTATATTTATAAAATAATATATTTATATAATAAATTTTATATATTTATAAAATTCAAAGCCCGAGCCTAAATTCAAATTGTTCTGCTCCACAAACGAACCGTACCGAAGACCAACTCGTTGCTATGATCTCTGAGATCAACATGTGTGCTATGATCGTGCTCTATTCAACAACCTGCAATGATTCAAGTGATGGAACTTCAGTTTCTAAGGACTCTTCTGCTTCAAGATAAAAATATGAACCTTTTATCATTGAATTCTGAATATGATCTGCGGATTTTCTGAACTGAGATGGTGCTGTACTCCTGTTTTAGAGAAGTACTACCGCATATTTCATGAGTTTCAACCTTGTAGCCAGGTAACATCTCTATCATTATGTTAACGTCAGGGCTATTCGGATTGGATCTATGCTAAGGTTTTTAAAAGACCAAATCAGCCATTGTATGATATCAGATGGTTTATAGCCAACTTGATGGTTATATTATTAGATAAAAAAATTTCTGTAACAATTAACATTTACTGTTAGGTGGGGGTCAAAGATAAAATCCAATAAATAAATATCATGGAGTTAGGTGAGTGAAAACAGAAAAAAGAAAGACTAAGAAACAAAGGCAAGTCTTCCTGGAAGCCACTCAGAAGCAAGTAATTAGGCAATGTTGGGGTAGCTTCATAGCTTTGAGCAGAAAGCCATATAAACACCTTTTTTTCCTTCCACATTCTAGCAGTTGTGTCTGAAAAAGCAAGAGAATTTAGCAAAATGGTGACTATGGGAGAACTGTGGGCAACTATAGGCTCTATTATGGCGAGTGTAATGTTTTTATCAGCTATATTCAAAGAGTACTTCCCTTATCACCTTTGGGGCTTTGTTGAAAAATATAGTTACAAATTGTTTCGGATTTTGTATCCTTACATTGAAATAACCTTCCATGAATTCTCCGGAGAGCGTCTCAAGCGTAGTGAAGCCTTCTCTGCCATACAAAACTATCTCAGTACCACTGCCACTTTGCATGCTACGAGGTTTAAGGCTGATGTTGTCAAAGATAGTCAGTCCTTAGTCCTTAGCATGGATGATAAGGAGGAGGTCACAGATGAGTTTAGAGGGATCAAAGTTTGGTGGGTTTTGGGTAAGAATACTCCCAAGACACAATCATTTTCATTTTATCCAGCAACGGATGAGAAGAGGTATTACAAGATCACATTCCATAAGGCTCACCGCGAACTCATCACAGGATCCTATATTAACCATGTGTTGGATGGAGGAAAGGCTATCACAGTGAAGAACCGGCAGAGGAAGCTGTACAGTAACAATCCTAGCAAGAATTGGCATGGCTGGAAATCAACAAAGTGGAGTCATGTATTTTTTGAGCATCCTGCTTCATTTGATACATTGGCAATGGAGACAAAGAAGAAGGAAGAGATCAAGAAAGACCTCAAGAAGTTCAGTCAGGGGAAAGAGTACTACGCGAAAGTTGGCAAGGCTTGGAAGCGGGGGTATCTCCTTTATGGTCCTCCAGGAACAGGTAAATCAACCATGATTGCTGCCATGGCTAACTATTTGAACTATGATGTGTATGATCTTGAACTTACTACAGTTAAAGACAACTCAGAGTTGAGGACTCTTTTGATTGAGACCTCAAGTAAGTCAATCATAGTTATTGAGGATATTGATTGCTCACTTGATCTTACTGGTCAACGTGAGAAGAAAAAAGAGAAAGATGGGGATGAAGAAGAGAAGAATCCAATTGAAAAGAAGGAAAAAGATGATGATGGTAGCAAAAAGAGTAAGGTTACTCTATCCGGGCTTCTGAATTTCATTGATGGCCTTTGGTCAGCTTGTGGGGGAGAAAGAATTATTGTGTTCACTACTAATTATGTGGACAAGCTTGATCCGGCTTTGATTAGGAGAGGAAGGATGGATAAGCACATTGAAATGTCCTATTGTTGCTTTGAAGCTTTCAAGGTGCTAGCCAAGAACTATTTGGATACTGAATCACATAAACTGTTTGCAGAAATTGATGTTTTGTTGGGTGAAACTAATATGACTCCTGCTGATGTTGCTGAGAATTTGATGCCAAAGTCTGATGAGGATGATGTGGAGACTTGTTTGAGGAATTTGATTGAAGCTCTTAAGGCAGCGAAGGAGGAGGCAAGGAAGAAGGCTGAGGAAGAGGAGAAGGAGGCAAGGAAGAAGGCTGAAGAAGAAGCGCGGCTAAACGCAGAGAAAGAAGAGAAGGAAAAGCAGGCTGAAGAGAATGTGAAAGATGATGAAACTTCAGCTAGTTCAGTGAGAGAGAATGGGTGCATTGCTAATGGGAATGCCAGCAACTGAAGTAAAAGAACTAGTATTAGCAATAAATATTCACAATCCTCTGCTATGTATTTGTAATTTTCAGTTTGTAGAATAATCAGTTAATGCATTGTGTTGATGGTAAGTAGTGAAACTTGGAGCTGATATATGCAGCTTTTAGATTTGATTTGTGTACTATCTAGGAACTATAAATTCTGTTGTTATAAAGTTGATTACAAAAAAAAAAAAATGTTTTTTTTTCCTACTTTCCCCCCTCTTGAACAGAGCCACACTTGCTTTCAGTTTCAATTTATCTAAGCAAGAGAAGTTTGATAATCAATTGTTATGTGGCTGACTTGAATAGTGTTTTGTGAGGAGGACTCATTTGAGGTGCATCTTTTACAACGAACTAAACAGGAATGTCCTCAATTAGATACCACAACTCACAAATTTTGGCCCATTTGAGTTAAGATGTATACCAAAGGAAATGTGCCAATGAAGTATGAACCCTCGCCTCAGTTAGTTTTTTTCTTCATTATTTTTCCTGTCACCCAAGGGAATCTTTTTGTTAGGGTTGGTGTTCGGAACGCCAATCCGGATCGTATTTATGTTCGCTTAATGAATACGAACAATTCATTTTGCCATGATATTACGTATTTATGGTAGCACCTCTTGTCTTTTATATATATTCGATCTAATTTGATTAGATTGAAACTAAATCTGATTTAGTGATATGTATATATTAGACAAAGACCCGAGGATTTACAACATAATACATAATTACAACATAGGTTGTGATTGACATTGAGAAGTGTCATTATATTTTGTATATTCTCAAATAAAATTCCTCGTTAGAATTTACTTACACGGGTCAATTAATAAAATCCACTGAGACCAATACATATCTTATATCGAGACTTGGTTCAATGGTTTATCCTAATGAACTATGAGTCTTCGGAGAATCAAATAGACATGTAAGTGTTTATTCGATAAATAATGAACAACTTACTGAAGATTTCTTAATAGATGATACACCAACATTAATAGGAATCTTCTCAAGTCGAGTAGTTTAGTGGTCCTTTGACTTGAGATACCACGGTGGATATATGAGTTATCCTCAACACTTTGATGATAGTCACGTCACCGACCTATTTAGGTCAGACCTCCGCCTGTTCGTTGGGTGTAGACTGATGCTCATCATATCCGGTGTGTATCAGATAAGATCTGTCAATCCTGTGTACAGGGTATAAGTATCATGCACGTGTTTGCGATCTAGTAAATCCATGGCTATGGTACACTGCAGAAGCGAGTTTCGAGTGTCATTTAGAGATCGTAAATTTATAAGTCGACTATATTATACCTTAGGAATTTGACGTTCACATCTATATCATCGGTATAATAGGGATAGTCTGTGACTGAGGATTATATATATGCGATGATCTTGACTTGTATAGTTCAACGAGATTATCTGTGATCGTTATAATTCATTAGTAGGTGAATTATGGACACGAAATTGGATTTCGTGACAGATAAACCTGAATTTAAAGAGTCTCACAATATGAAGTGTACCCGTTGAGCACTTGGGCAATTCTATATTATTCATGAAATTTTATCGGATTAAATTAGTTAATTCGAATCGTTTAATCGGTAAATGAATTTACATATGCCTATGTATTTTTTAATCATTCCAATGTGTATTTGTATTTGATACATAATTAGATTGGATACATATTAATTGATAAATTGTTTGATGATACATGTAAAGTAAATAAGTATTGTCTTTATTAAAGTAATGTTGACTTTTTGTTATTTTACTTTACATGTGTAAAGCATGGATTTTATTTAATATATATTATTGTAATATGTGGTTAAATAAAATGCCATGTTGATGAGTGGTAAATATATCACTATTTCCCACTCATTTGACCTAATATTTTGTATAGTTTCTTAAGTTTTGTGAATATTTTAATGTGTTTTGTGTTATTTTATAGATAAATAAAATTTCAGGACTCTCTGGAAGCAATTCGGGGCCAAAACAGTGAAAAACGAACAAAAAGGGAAAAACTGTCATTTGGTACGTCGCGACCGCTAACGCGTCGGATTCTGCTAACGCGCGTCGGGACACGTGGACCAATCAGAGAAGTTTTGCTAAAATGTGCTGGATGCTAACGTGCGCCTGCCACGTGTCAACATCAGAGCAGATCTGCTAACTTGCGTCGTGCCACGTGTCATCATCACATGCTGCCGAAAATCGTCATCACCACGTCAGCACAATTATTGAGTAATCATTCAGCTGCCGGCGCCGCCTGCCACATGTCAACATCTCTGCATTCCACGCCGCAACTGACATTGAATTGTATTATGATGTTGTCATTCTTAGACAGTTCCTGGTCAAGGTTTACAATTACTTTGTCAGTAAGTAAACCTGTTGAGACTGATACGTGTCGTATAATGGAATATTGGTTTCCAATGATTTCTCAATGAACCAAGAGTCTCGGGAGACTCGTATAGACATGTAGGTGTTTATATCGGATAAAAACTGAATGACTCATCGAAGATTCTTAATAGATGCTACACCAACGTCAATAAGAATCTTCTTGGGCTGAGTGAGCACGGTGATTCTTTGTAACGACCGGTAGTTTCTACTACTGTTACATTGTACCGGTAATCTCTACTAATATTACATTGTAGAACCATGATATTCAGGATGAAGGTAACATAATATAAATTATGTTGGGGCACAAATACACTCATGGAATGAATTTGGAGATAATCGGTAAATGCTTCGAAATTCCGATACGAAATTCTATGATGTTCCATTCCGACCAGCTAGTGGTATTTGTGACATAACTTTCTCATACGAACTCTGATTTTTATGAAGTTTATATCTTCGGAAAGCTGAGATCGAGATCTATAACTTCCGCATTGAACATTTTCCAAATTCGGATCAGAAGTAAGTTAAAATTGTAGATCAAAATTTCAGATGAATAGTAACTTGGGACCCATCTAGAGAATTCCACACTTCTCTCAAAATTTCCAATTTTCTTTAAACCAAAACATTGCCAATTAGTCAAATTGGCCCCTACTATATAAAAGGGGAACTATTCATTAATCTTCAAGATTGGAAGAAAGAAAGAAAAACGTGAGATAAAGAGAAGAGAAAGAAGAATGAGAAATAATGAGAAAGAGGAAAGAAGGAAGAGGAAGCAAGTGCCAAATACCCATTACCCAAACAAGAAGAATAAAAGCCACCATGGGAAGCTTTAGAAATGAAGGAAATCAAGGAATATAAGGTAAGAGAACTTTGACCCAAATTTGAAATTATGATACTGTTGGTGATATTAAGACATATTGATGTTAATGGCATACTAGGGATTGCATTTAGTGAGGAAATGAGCATGGAAATTGATTGTATTGAGAATTATCCAATATTTGGAAATTCTAAGTGTTGAGCTAGAATTAGAACAAAGAGATTAATGAATTGTTGAGGATGTTAACTTGGCATGGAATATCTGCTGTTGAAGTTTAATAGCATGGTTTGTGTAATGGTTTTGATATAGAGATGTTGGTGATGAATTTGGGCCAAGATTGGCCTTAGAAAGCAAGTTAGAATCCTGGAATTTAATCTCGCGTCGCGATGCAAAAGGCCTCGTGTCGCGATACGAACTGGAGATTTTTGCAGATTGGCTACTGGATTGTACGTGTCGCGACGCGCAATGCCTTGCGTCACGACGCGAAGACCAGAACTTCCCAGAATCAATTTTAAACCTTTCCGGTTTCACCCTAGCATGTTAGAGACCACCATTAGGGTCTCGTATCAGTTCACATACATACATTACGTCTTATTACAAGCATGATATGCCAAGTGGCGATATCACATACTTGAATTGAGAAGTTTAGCCTAGTTCTGAAACTTATCCCATAGTTTATAGTCTAATCAAGTTATCGCTTATAGACCATTGCAGGAACTGCAATATACTTCGACGGAGCGGTATAGCACCAGCCAGATTCCAATATGTGAGTGGACACTTTCCTTTAAGTTGATTTTCGTTATATTGTTGTTCATATCAGACTTACTTTTTACTTTTAGGGCGTTAGTCAATTTTATTATCAGTTATATTTTGTTTAGCATGTTTTGTGAAATGATTTAGAAAAGAAATGTTTTCAAAACATGATTTTTATGTTTTCGAGGCATGAGGGAAAAACCCACGCTAGGTTGTGCGCGTCGCGACGCGCAAGACCCATGGATGCCTATAAATTCAGGCCGATTTCAGTTGTAAATATATACTTTCTTCTAAGGAATTCATTAAGAATACTAAGAAGATTGTATCTTGCTTGTTTATTTACAGCTTTCTGTATTTAATTTTATTTATTTTACGCAACAGTACTTTCTTTTCTTTACTTTTCAGTCTTTAATTTTACTGTTCAGTATTAGGAGGTAACTCCCCTCTGCTGGGGTTAAAGGTTAAGCTTTTATTATTAATATTTAGATTAATATCCCTTAATTATAATATATAAACTATTTAAAATCTTACTTAATGGGATACCGCCTTTATGGTCGGTTGGACTTAATTAAATTGATTTTAACCTGACTAAATTGGATATCGCCTTTATGGTCGGTTGGAATTAATCATAAATTTGACTTAATCAGGATACTGCATATATGGTCGATTGGTAATTATCACGCAAAGTTAATATATTATAATAAGGGATATATCTAAAATAGAAGTAATAAAAGTGTATCCTCTAACCTCATCATTTTCTTTTATTGTATTTTTACCTTTTTAATTTCCAAGCATTTACTTTATGTCATTTATTTTATTTAAGCTTTTACTAGCCTTAATTATGTGTCATAACTAAACCTGTTATCTGGGGTTGTGATGAAATCCAATATCACCGGTTTATAAGGGGTTATTTTATAGTTTGGGTAATATAAAGGTTTATTTATTAAGTCTTAACCTTAATGCTTCTTGTTAACTGGCCATTAATAAGATTGATGTAGTAAACTTAAAATAAACTTGACAAATGAATTTTAGGTTTCAACCTTAGACTTAATAGCCCACGATCTTCCTTGAGGATAGATAATCCTTTAATAGATTTCCTTACAGGATAGACATATACTTGTCGGGCGAGGGTAGCCACAATTGGAACTTAATCTTAATGAATTCAGGTAACTTGGTTGACATAGACATATGATTAATTGGGTTACACTGGGTATTTGCATCTGACCATCGACATAGACTTTTGCATAATTTCGTGTTCCAGGTTAGTAAATCAATATATTACACAAACATGAGATAACAACTTCATCTTTAAAAGATATTGGAAGGATTCACGACCCTAAATAGTTTCATAATATTGAATTTTCCCTTAATTTACTTTCGCACTGTTTTATTTATTCGTCTTTAGTTTAAAGTCATCATCCAATCAAATAACCAATCTATTAGATACTCGTAAACATTTGGCTTCATAAATTAATAGCTTATGTATTAAGTCCTCGTGGGATCGATACATTTTATACTACTTGAACGATACATGCGCTTGCGTTATACGTGTGTGATTACGCCGGTCACTTCCGCAGCATATAATCCTATCATGTTCTATAGAGGAACTTAATTGGAAAATGGTGCTCAAGAGGCAAAAGAATTAATTCACCAGTAAAGATCCTAAAGGAGGAATGGGCTAATCTTGAATGGTAATGGTAATGTGGAGATAATGAGCAACTAACATTGCATAATTAGCGATTTGGAATTAGCAAGTGTTTGTTTTTCAAGAGATGGGACGACCTTTTCCTTTGAACCCTTTTGGCAGTTGTGAAACCGGGTTGGTCCTTTAGTGGCATTAATTGATATGATAATTTGAGGATAAAAAAAGGCTAAAAAAAATATAAATCTCAAAGTCATTAGCTTGCTTAGCTAAAAAGTTATTGACTATTCTACCGTCCATTGCCGACTTGAGAAGGAGAAGAAGACAAAGCTAACAGTCAAATCTAGGCAAGCCTTTTCAATGTGTTCACATTTAGATAACACAAGTGTAAAAATACACGAGCCACCCAATAGCCTCCTCTCAAAACAAACCACCTCCCCCACATATATTGACAAAACCATCAGAAAGAAGCAGAGAAATTCATCAACCATGGATTCAAAAGACTTGTTTACTCATCTGGGTTCCATAATTGCCAGTGTAATGTTCATCTGGGCTATGTTTCAGCAATATTTCCCTTATGAACTTCGACACAACATTGAAAAACACTCTCAAAGATTGGTCAGTTTGTTCTACCCTTACGTTCAAATCACCTTCAATGAATTCACAGGTGACCGGTTCATGCGTAGTGAAGCTTATTCTGCTATTGAGAATTACCTCAGCTCCAAGTCATCTACACAAGCAAAGAGACTCAAGGCTGATATAATCAAAAATAGCAACCAGTCACTTGTTCTCAGCATGGATGATCATGAAGAAGTTGCTGATGAATTTCAAGGAATCAAACTCTGGTGGAGCTCGGGGAAAAATATATCCAAGTCTCAGGTATTTTCTTTATATCCTGCAACTGATGAAAAGAGATACTACAAGCTAACTTTCCATAAACGTTACCGCGATCTAATCCTAGGTCCATACTTGGTTACTGTCCTTAAAGAAGGTAGAGCAATTAAGGTGAGAAATAGAATGAGAAAGCTTTATACAAATAATGGTTCCAATTGGAGCCATGTTGTGTTTGAGCACCCTGCAACATTTCAAACACTTGCTATGGAACCCGAAAAGAAGAAGGAAATTATTGATGATCTGATCACATTTAGCAAGGCTGAGGAATTCTATGCAAGAATTGGCAGGGCTTGGAAAAGAGGGTATCTTTTATATGGTCCCCCAGGGACCGGTAAGTCTACTATGATAGCTGCCATGGCCAACCTATTAGGCTATGATCTTTATGATCTTGAGTTAACTGCTGTTAAGGACAACACTGAGTTAAGGAAGCTATTGATAGAGACATCAAGCAAGTCGATTATTGTTATCGAGGACATCGATTGCTCACTTGATTTGACAGGGCAGAGAAGGAAGAAGAAGGGGAAAGAGAAAGAGGAAGAGGGAAATGAGAAGGATCTACGGCAGAAACTTGGGAAAGAAGAAAGGGAAACAGGGAACAGTCAAGTTACTCTTTCGGGATTATTGAATTTCATTGATGGGTTATGGTCAGCGTGTGGAGGTGAAAGGCTAATTGTGTTTACTACTAATTATATTGAGAAGCTTGATCCTGCCTTGATCCGAAAAGGAAGAATGGATAAACATATAGAGTTGTCGTATTGTAGCTATGAAGCATTCAAGGTTCTTGTTAAGAACTATCTCAATATTGAGTCACATAACTTGTTTGACAAGATTGATGAGTTGTTAGAAGAAGCAAAGATGACCCCAGCTGATGTTGCTGAGCATTTGATGCCAAAAACGGTTCCTCCTGATGTTGAGTTTTGCCTCAGAAGCTTGATTCAAGATTTGGAATTGGCAAAAGAAGAGAAAATAAGGGTGAAAGTTGATGACAAAGAAGCAAATGAGAGTGAACCATAGGGTAGGTGTTGAGGCAGCAAAAGAACAAGAGAAAGAAGTATCAAGAAGCTAAGATAATTACAAAATTACAAAATATATATATATATATATATATATTGAATCATTTTTCTCTTGACAAAACTTGTACAAGCCCATGATTTACGTAAAATAAGCTAATAGATTTTGTAAAAGAGAGAGAATTATCAGAAGAAATAAAATGCTTGCTCATCTCTAGTAGCAAGTAAACAGAATGTTGCTCAAGCATAGACAGCACATGTCTGTAGTGATACTTGGTGTTTGATAAAGACAATAAGATATTTTTTAAAATAAATAAATAAAATAAAAAGAAGTGACCCATTTCACATGAATATATATATGTGCATCAAGCAGTCTCTAGTAAATTATTTCTAATTCTTTCTTTTTTATTTTTTGAAATATCTGTATTGTTAAAAGATAAATGACTTTAAACTAACAAGAGCTAGACTTTCTGTACATTAAGATATGAAGTACATGATTGAGAACTGGTCATCAAATCAAAGTAAGGGTAATACAAGAAGTGTAGCTCATAAAATTAATTATTTTATTAGTTCTATAGAAGATAATTCAGTCGTTAGATATGCGAGAGAACACATGATCAGTCTACAACAATGGCCTGCTCATTTAGATTGAAACTGTAGATAACAGTCTGCAAAATCAAGAATAATATTACCATTGATCACGAATAAGACAAGAAGGTTAGTTGAGTCGTGGAGTAGGTCGCTCTCTTTAAGATGTTTCGCGGCTCTGCCCAGAATTTGTGCTAGCTATCCTCAGGATAAAACAAGCTCATAAAACTCTGTCTCAATCGATTTGCATAGAACCGATTGGTATGCTCACACCCAAAATTATTTGCTCAGTATCTCAAAAAACGCAAGAAGAACACTAGGAATGATCGGTGAAATCACACACGTTACGCAAGCGCATGTATCGCTCAAGTAGTATAAAAATATTGATCCCACGAGGACTTAATTTCTATAATGTTATTAATTATTGATGCTAATTATTTACATGTATCTAATTAAGATTGGAAGGGAATGTTTGTTCGTTGGTTGACTGTGGATTTAATTAATATAAATAAATAAAAATACAAAATAAGAAACAAAGGAATTAATAATAAAGAAAACATCTAGGGTTGTGAATCCGCTTAATATTACTCTAATGATGAATTTATTATCCTATACATGGGTAATAAATCAGTTGTTAACCTAGAACACGAATATATGCAAAAGCCTATGTCGATTGTCAGATGCAAACACCCAAAGTAACCCAATTAATTATATGTCTATGTTAACCAAGAAACTCTGAATTCATTAAGATCAAGTTCCAATTGTGGCTACCTACGCCCGACAGGTATATGTCTATCCTGGAAGGAAATCTCTAAAGTGAGATCGTGGGCTATTGAATCTAAGGCTAAAATCCCTTCGTCAAGTTCATTTTAAGTTTACCACATCAATCTTATTGGTGATAAGGCAACAAGAAGCATTAAGCTTAAGATTCAACAAGAAGCATTGGGTGGTTACCATCACATATCTCACATCTAAACATTGTGTTCTGGAATGGTTGAGCAAATGTTGTGTTTATTAGTTCTGACATCCATGGATAGTTGTTGGGCTGGACAACAGACCTCAGAAAACCGGACTGTTGCTCCATGATATGGGGTGTATCTTTACCTCTTAAAGCTCGTAATTCTTCCATCGCCTAATAATAATCCATTTTCAAGCACCTGAAATAAAAAAAACAAATAAAAATTAAAGAAAATTAGATACAAGCGAAATATATAACCTTAAAATTAATAACGTAAGAAAAATAAGTCATCGGCAACGACGCCAAAAACTTGATCGGTGAAATCACACACGTTACGCAAGCGCACGTATCGCTCAAGTAGTATAAAAATATCAATCACACGATGACTTAATTTCTACGATGTTAGTAATTATTGATGCTAATTATTTACAGGTATCGAATTAAGATTGGAAGAGAATGTTTGTTCATTGGTTGAATGTGGATTTAATTAAAATAAATAATAAAAATACAAAATACAAAATAAGAAACAAAGGAAATTAATAATAAAGAAAACATCTAGGGTTGTAAATCCGCCCAATATTACTCTAATGATGAATTGATTATCCTATACATATGTAATAAATCAGTTGTTAACCTGAAACACAAAGATATACAATAGCCTCTGTCGATGGTCAGATGCAAACACCAGAAGTAACCCAATTAACTATATGTCTATGTTAACCAAGAAACTCTGATTTCATTAAGATCAAGTTCCAATTGTGGCTACACACGCCCCGACAGGTATATGTCTATCTTGGAAGAAAATCTCTAAAGTGAGATCGTGAGCTATTGAATCTAAGGCTGAAACCTAAAATTCATTCGTCAAGTTCATTTTAAGTTTACCACATCAATCTTATTGGTGATCAGGCAACAAGAAACATTAAGCTTAAGATTCAATAAACAAGCCAAAGCATCACACTTATAATAAGAAAATCAATTATTAAACTCGTGAATATTGTGCTTCATCACTTCCCTAGATTAAAAATAAAATGTTGGGGTTAGGGGATCCACATTTAATATATCAAATCTAGAAATCTCCCTTATTATAATATATAAATTTGCATGAATTACCAACCGACCATATATGCGGTATCCAATTAAGTCAAATTTAATTTAATCCAACCGACCATAAAGGCGGTATCCAATTAAGTCAGGATTAAGAATATTTTAATTAAGTCCAACCGACCAAAAAGACGGTATCCAATTAAACAGGTTTTAAGATAATTTATATATTATAAAATAATGGAGATTAATTTAAATTATCATATTAAAAGCTTCACCTTCCTCAATTATCATATTAAAAGCTTCACCCTTCCTCCAGCGGAAATAAATTACAAAATATAAAAGAAAGATAAAACAAACAAACTATTATTACTAAAAAAATAAAATAAAAATACACTACTATTTATATATACAAACAAGATACAATCATCAGTTCCTTATTAAGAACGCTAAGTAAAGTATGAATTTTCTAAATGAAATCAGATTCAATTTATAGGTAAAATTCAGGCTTGCGCGTCACGACGCACGTGGATTGATGACATGTGTATGCGGCTTGTTGAGATGTTGACACATGGCACGCATTTGTCGGTGCGTCGCGATGCAGATGGTCATACGCGTCGTGACTCGGAGAACATAGATGATGCAGTGATGACGCAAGCGAACTCGTGCTTTAATTATCCAACGAATATCACTAGGAATACCTTTGATCATCAGAAGTCTCATTCTTTCAAAGCGCGCTTTGTAGACTTTCATCAGGGAATTTTGAGGGAGAGAAGGAAAATGCTTTTGAAGTTTCGCAATAGTGTCTTCCATCCTGTCTGCGATTTTTCTTATAAAAATATAACACACAAAAGAAAACACAAAATATCTCAATATATACAGAATTTGCGTGGGTTGCCTCCCCGCTAGCGCTAAGTTTAACGTCGTCAGCTAGACATGATTGCCCGAATGTTAGGCTGCCAATGTGAGACTATCTTTTTGTCGCTCAAATGATTCTCCCTAATAGTGCTTGACACGTTAGCTGTTGACCTTGAATGTGTTGTTGGAGTTGAGGTTATATATCTCAACTACTTCGTATGGTAGCACTTGGGTAATCACAAATGGACCTAACCACCTTGATTTCAGCTTGTCAGGGAAAAGTTTCAACCTTGAGTTGTATAACAACACATGCTGCCATGGTTCCAGTTATCTGCGCACTATTTTCTGATCATGCCACTTCTTTGTCTTTTCTTTGTACAGTTTGACATTCTCATAAGCATGGAGACGAAATTCCTTTAATTCATTCAGTTGTAATAGTTGTTTCTCCCCCACTGCTTGCAAATCAAAGTTCAACTTTGTTAGTGCCCAATACGCTTTGTGTTCGAGTTCCACAGGAAAATGGCATGCCTTTCCATACACCAGACAATAAGGAGACATTCCAATAGGTGTCTTGAAAGCTGTCTGATAGGCCCATAAAACTTGATGTGTGAAATCACTCACGTTAAAACTAAATTAATTTAAGCCACTTTCGTAGAGATCACGGTTGCATTTAGCGTATGCAACAAGCCTTTAAACCCATAGGTATTCCTAGTGGATGAGTTGTAGTCTCGTGAGGGCTTACATCAACTATACCCACAAACCTCAATTAACTACAAACACACAAAATTTAAAAGAAACAAAATAAACAAACAAAAAATTCAACTAATAAGTGAAATTCTTATAGTTAGTAATTCTTTTATTTCTTTCTAAATTACCAAATAAGTAAATTCTCATATTATTTTTACCATTCTCCATATACACAATTAACAAGGTATTAATCAATTCATTGTGCCCACAATATTCACAAGTGTAGTTGAAAAAAGAGTAATATTTTTGTCCTAAAGTTATGTTAGAGTTCACACCTTTTGGCAATGAAAGTTTATTTACAACAATAAGCATTTTTTTAACCTTTACCATTTTGAAGCCAACGATCACTGCTTTCTGAGGCAAGATGTCTAGTTACTAAGTAAAAACTTTATTAAACTAGTTAAACTCTACCGTTTGACGCGAAGAATCACTACTTGCCAGGCAAGATGTCCGGTTACTAAGTAGAAGCTTACTTATTATCTAACTAACTCAAGCTGTACCGTTTGACGCGAACAGTCACTGTTTGCTAGGCAAGACGTCTGGTTACTAAGTAAAACTTGGTCAGTTTTATTTATTATTATTATTATTATTACTATTATTTTAAATAAATATTTCACTACCTTTAGGTGCTGGCTCCAATAAACTAGAGAACTGAATATTATAAAATTTTTACTTGCAACCCATGTTTATATATTACCATGTATGTTGATAATACCTGTCAAATGAGCATATGAATGTCAAATTTAATCAATATTATAGAGAATTCAAAAATTTAAATAATTCAAAAGGAAATAAACAAAAATTAACTTCTTACGAATTAGTCTGAGATACGTCTCAGGAGCTCGAACTCCTTACATAGCTATCTCAAAATAACAATTTCACTTGATTCGTTAAAAATGAAACAAAAATAACACCTAAAACAAACACAACAAAAACAAAACAAAGAAAATTAAAATCAACTAGTCAAAAATGACAAAACACAACAAAGAAAAATAAAACAAACTAATCAACTATCCCCTCCCCCCAACATAATTGAGACATTGTCCCAATGTCTCAAAAAGAAAAAGAAGAGTTTAGAAGACATCAACCAGCAAGTGCACAAAAAGAAAAAATGCGTCGAATAAAATAAAACATGTAGGAAATAACAAGATAGAGCATGCAATAATCACCCCCCCAAAACTAAATCTAGCATTATCCCTAAAGCAATACAATACAAAATAAAGAGCATGGAACAATACTACCGTGGTGAGTCAAGCTTCTGCCATAAATGCTCCGTCTATGCTTTTTCCTACAAAAACAATAACACAAAAAACTCTACAACATGCGTACTCAAAATACGACAATAAAAAATTTAAATAAAAAGAAATTATGCATGGGTTGCCTCTCTGCTAGCGCTAAATTTAACGTCTTCAGCCAGATGTGACTGAAGATTTTCCTTCAATGAGGCTTCAACGTGGTTTTGGATGTCTGCAAGAGGACAATCCCGTGTGCATTGCTTTTGAAGGGTCTCTTCCAACGATGAGGTGGCCAAAAGAATTTTGTTTGACTCAGTGCTCGTGCCACCCTCTTAAACTTCCCGTTTAAGCATGTCTACCTCTGTAAGGTTTCTATTTGACTCAGAAGCATTGCATCAAGTTTAGCTTCCTGTTTCTTAAGCATGTCCATCAACTGTCTTACTTCTGATGGTTCTCATTCTTGATGGTGGATAAGACAGAGAATATGGTTCAGTGAAAAATGTAGGTTCTTCATTGACATACCAAGATTGATTTTGATAATTCTGCCACCCTGAGTTATACTGGTACATGCATTGATTGCTTGGGTGGTTACCATCACATATCTCACATATAATCATTTTGTTCTGGAATGGTTGAGCAAATATTGTGTTTATTGGTTCTGACATCCATGGATAGTTATTGGGCTGGACAACAGGCCTCAGAAAATTGGACTGCTACTCCCTGATATATGGTGTATCTTACCTCTTAAAGCTCGTAATGCTTCCATCGCCTAATAATAATCCATTTTCAAGCACCTGAAATAAAAGAAACAAATAAAAATTAAAGATAATAAAAATAAAGAAAATTAGATACAAGTGAAATAAATAACCTTAAAATTAATAACCTAAGAAAAATAAGTCCCTGGCAACGGCGCCAAAAACTTGATCGGTGAAATCACACACGTTACACAAGCGCACGTATCGCTCAAGTAGTATAAAAATATCAATCCCACGATGACTTAATTTCTACGATGTTATTAATTATTGATGCTAATTATTTACTTGTATCTAATTAAGATTGGAAGGGAATGTTTGTTCATTGGTTGAATGTGGATTTAATTAAAATAAATAAAAAAAATAAAAATAAGAAATAAAGGAAATTAATAATAAAGAAAACATCTAGGGTTGTAAATCCGCCCAATATTAATCTAATGATGTGTAATAAATCAGTTGTTAACCTGAAACACAAAGATATGCAATAGCCTCTGTCGATGGTCAGATGCAAACACCAGAAGTAACCCAATTAACTATATGTATATGTTAACCAAGAAACTCTGAATTCATTAAGATCAAGTTCAATTTGTGGCTACGCACGCCCTACAGGTATATGTCTATCCTGGAAGGAAATCTCTAAAGTGAGATCGTGAGCTATTGAATCGAAGGCTGAAACCTAAAATTCATTCGTCAAGTTCATTTTAAGTTTACCACATCAATCTTTTTGGTGATAAGGCAACAAGAAGCATTAAGCTTAAGATTCAATAAACAAGCCAAAACATCACACATATAATAAGAAAATCAATTATTAAACTCGTGAATATTGTGCTTCATCACTTCCCTAGATTAGAAATAAAATATTGGGGTTAGGGGATCCACTTTAATATTTCAAATCTAGAAATCTCCCTTATTATAATATATAAATTTGCATGAATTACCAACCGACCATATAGGCGGTATCCAATTAAGTCAAATTTAATTTAATCGAACCGATCATAAAGGTGGTACCCAATTAAGTTAGGATTAAGAATATTTTAATTAAGTCCAACCGACCATAAAAGCGGTATCCAATTAAGTCAGGTTTTAAGATAATTTATATATTATAAAATAAGGGAGATTAATCTAAATTATCATATTAAAAGCTTCACCCTTCCCTCAGCGGAAATTAACTACAAAACATAAAAGAGAGATAAAACAAACAAACTATTATTACTAAAAAAAATAAAAAATACATTACTATATATATATATATATATATATATATATACAAACAATATACAATCCTCAGTTCCTTATTAAGAAAGCTAAGGAACGTATGAATTTTCTAAATGAAATCAGCTTCAATTTATAGGAAAATTCGGGCTTGCGCGTCGCGACGCGCGTGGATTGATGACACGTGTACGCGGCTTGCTGAGTTGTTGACACATGGCACAAGTTTGTCGGTGCGTCGCGATGCAAACTGTCATGCACGTCACGAATCGGAGAACAGTGGTGAAGCAATTGAGTTCGTGTCGCGACGCAGAGGTCCTTCGCGTCGCGACGCTTGATCAGAAAATTTCCCATTTTGCCATTTTTGTCCGTTTTTCGTCGTTTTAGCCCTAAGTTGATTCCATTGAATCCCGAAACTTTATTTTCTTGCAAAATACACAAAAACACATCAAAACATTCATCAAACTCGAGAAACTAAATAAAATATTAGGTCAAAGGGACGGTAAATATTGATATATTTTCCGTTCATCAAGGAACAAAAGAAGAATTGGCATAAAGAAATATGTAGGATTATTTGTTTTTTTTGGGTTCTCGATCAGCAAATGAGAGATGAAAGCAATTTATATAGGAGAAAAAAAGAACGAATTTTATTTGCAATTTATTAATTGAAATAAATAAGAACTTTTTCATATTTAATTTATTTAAATTTCTAGATGTTGAAAATTTAAAGCAAAAAACTAACGCCTCCAATATTAACAACATTCAATCCAAAATAAAAACTATTTCATAATTAATTTCGATAACAAGAATATTTTTTTTAAATAATATAAAAAAATTTTCTCCAAAAGAAATACATAGCACACCCACACTCGACCCGACAGACGACGGCGCGCGCACTTGTGGTGAACCACCATTAGCCTAACTCCTCATCCTTCCACAAAAGTGTGTAACCCTTGTGGCTCAAACCAATTTCACAATAGATTATTGTTGCAACTTTCCATTATGGGACGAGGTAGTAAATGGTGGTTTCAAAATAAATTTATAACTCCTTCATAAATGGTGATTTTTATAACACATCTCTACATTCAAAACATATTTTGTAACTCCCTTTTTAATCAAATAAAAACTCATTTAAAATTCGTATTTACAACAATCCTCCACTTGAGTTTTAATAAAACATTTCATCGAGCAATACAACATAAAGTCGTGCATATATAAAAGTGTCTGACGACTTGAACCTTTACATAGTATCAAAGATTCAAATTATACGAGAGTAATTCGTAGTTTTGAACTCTATCTTTGACAATGTTACACACACAAACCTTTCAAGGTGAAGTCAAAAAGCATGTGCATTACGGCCATGCACATATATCCCAGCATAGTGAATGCTCTAGAAATTTTTGCCCAAAATTTCATAAGAAGCGGCCACACTTCTACATTCACATAGGTATGTCTATCAAGAGTACTCTTGTAGCTAGGCACTCCACACTATATAGAGTATAGAACACATTAAGAGTTAAAATATATAACCCATACTTACATTGCTTCAGAATATCATGCTCTCAGAATGAAACTCGTCGATTATTAGAAAGATTCAACTCTCATTACTTTATGACTTGTTATTACTTATTGAACTTATTTCTTGGGATCTTCAGTCTATAGGTTGGGTTACGATCACAAGTAATTTAATTATTTAATGGTAGTAGTCTCATTCTTTTTGAAGTATTGAATACCTTCTCTCTTGCTAAACCTTTCACTAGAAATTTTAATTCCTAAAATTATATTAGCTTCACCTAAGTCTTTTATATCAAAGTTAGCACAAAGTAAAGATTTAACATCATTCACAACATGAATATTAGAACCAAATATAAGAATATCATTCACATACAAGCATATAATAAAATAAATCCCATTATCTTATTTATAATTTATACAATTATCACTTTCATTCACTTTGAATCTATTTGCTAAAATTAGGTTATCAAATTTCTCATGTCATTGTTTAGGTGTCTGTTTTAAACCATATAGAGATTTATCAAGTTCACAAACTTTTCTTTCTTTACCAGGTATTACCACTACTGCAATAAGGCATAAAGAAGTCGGTTTTTAAACGATGTCTATTAGTTTAGACATTGGTTTCAAAAATGTTTTATATTCAAGTGTTGTTAAACTTTCTTCTTTTTAGGTCATTTAATAACTGATGTTATAAATGTTTCAAAAGACATCGGTTATTCGTAAAAGCGATGTCTTTCGAATTGTCATAGAAATCGATATTTTTATTAATTTT
The DNA here is from genome assembly GCA_019454045.1 of Zanthoxylum bungeanum. Classification (NCBI taxonomy): domain Eukaryota; kingdom Viridiplantae; phylum Streptophyta; class Magnoliopsida; order Sapindales; family Rutaceae; genus Zanthoxylum; species Zanthoxylum bungeanum. Next base: position 29,487 of record SKCR01049136.1, read on the forward strand.
CGATGTCTTTATATTTGTGAAATGAAATCGGTTTGATTAAAACCGACTTCATTTTTATTTGAATAGAAATTGCTTATACAAAATGATGTCTTTAAGTAAAAAAAAAAATAGTTTTTATTATATCATAACCATTTTTAAATATTTTGTCAACTGATGTATTAAAATTCATATGTTTTTTTTTTAATTACAAATTTAAATGATTCATCATAAAAATCATTAGAACACAATATGATAAAACATAAAATTCATTCAATAAAAATATTTATGAATTTGAATTTGTCCATACAGTTTTTTTCTTTTCATCCTTATTGAAAGCCTAAGCCTTAAAAAATCACTTGAACAAAATAGTTGAGTTTTAAAAAATAAAATAAAAAAATCAGCAAATTTAAATTTCATATCTCTGATGCTACAAATTGCCCATTTACTTCGCATCCCATCATTTTCTTCTTGAGTGTATGTATTCATTCCTTGAAACTGCAATAATAACGCATAAAAAATATTAATTAATCATTAATTTTGCATAACAAATATGTGGATCTGCAATGATGTCACTCATATACTTTAATACATGATATCCATATTCCTTGTTTGTAGGTTGTTTTGGACACTATAACCAATTCAACATATTAATAATTTTATGAAAAAAAAAATTGATTAGTTTAGTTAAAATATGTATACCATAACACTCTTCCAAGCTATAGATTTCCGTAACATTCTTTGCTTCTGAGTTGCAAATATTTTTAATGCCCTACAAGAAATATGCCAAGGAAATATAACACAAATATGTCCTTTATTTTTTTTAAAAAAAAAAATTAAAATAAAAACAAAAAATAAATTACAAGACTTACTTATTGACAAAATCCTTAATAAGAGATTTCAAAGTGACTTAACACATTCGAACTTCAAATTGTTCAACTAGCAAGCAAAGAAAATTAATATAGTGCCTACCTCTAGGCCATTCCACTTAGTAATTTGAAGGAATGTTTTAAGCCATCCTTTAATTTTCATAATATTGAAAACAGAAGACTAATCTGAAAAGGCAATTAATCTACTCCCTTAGCAGAAACAAAACATCAAAGCCAACAACTTGTTAGATATTAAATTCTGATTATATTTTTGAAACAACATTATCCTTCTTATGTCCACTATTCTTCTCTCTGGAATAGCTGCACTGTCAAACCTCAGCACAAATACACATTATAACAGTCCAACCACAGTTATGTTTTATTTTTTAAACTAGAAAGCATGCAGATAGATCCACGACAGTCCAACCATAAATTTTTCTTATTATGACTTTCATTGAACATCAAAGTAGAAAAAGACATAAAACAATAAAGAATGTGCTAAAGGTGCAGTAGTAAGATACATATAATGAAATTAACAAGTTGACTATACAAACCGGAACAGATGGTCAGATTTGTAAAAATCTGGCTTATTAGCTTGAGCAATCACTACATCAAAAATCTCCTTTCACGAGTCTCTGTAACCCATTGAATCCTAATGAACATGCAAAGATTAGCTGAACACATTTACTTATCAAAATCTAAATACATAAAGACTAAAAACTAATAATGATGCTAACTAATAAATGAGCAAGCCAATGGAATACTCTTAGTATGACTGCGTAAACCATCTCAAACAACAAATATTTCCCCTATTAAGTTTCTGATATGCATTAGAAAATTGAGTGAGCAGCGAGTCGTATTCCTCATGCATCCTAAAAATCTTCATTTTCCAAATAATTAACGTAGTCATCTGTCAATAAGACTATAAAGTATTCCCAAGGAAACAAACAATTCATCTTCAAATTACATTATGCAATATTAGCACACAATTCCAAAACCCAATTTGTGTGCATCTACACACCCAGACAAAATGCTTAAATGACCATTGTATCTTATATCTATATTATCTTCTTTAAACATATGCTAATTGGTATATAATTTCCATTGCTGGAAAACAAAATCCACCCAAAAAAAACAAAAATAAAAACTCAAACATGTCTTCAACAATAATCTAACAAAATCAATATAAAACTATGTTTTATTTCACTTTTTAATTCTCGTATATAACATTCTAAAAGTGTACAAAAATTAAAAATTTATATTGAATTTACCCGAAAATTAGCCTTGCAATCATCAACCAAGTCCCTGAACCGGTCCACGAGAAGCTTGAGAATCTCAATTCGATTCAAAATCAAAGAAACTAGCAAAAACTTAGCATAAAACAGACTTGTACTTAAATGGACATTTACGTCAATTAATGATCTTATCAAGTGCGGTCGTGATTGGTTATGGGATTTGATGAAAATGGATTAATGAGAGTAAATTTGGAATTGACTTGTTCGTTGAATTTTCTGGTTCTTCGATGCGAAATACGGTGGTTTTGAAAAAAGTGAAGGTGGGTGTGTTAGGATAAAAATAGGATGGAAAAAAGTCAAGGAATACTTGTACAATCGTGGAAAAAAATTGACTGGGAGTGGATGAGTTGAAGCCGAAAATAGGAGTGGTGAGGGTTTCGATGATGAACTGATCGATGAAGGATGGGCTTCGATGGTGAGGGTTTCAGTGGTTTTGATGAAGTGAACTGGTCCAATTTTGGGATTGGCTCTCTGGCCAAAATTTTTATTAATTTGTGGGGGAAATAAATCGTCACTAAAAATTATTTTTCGTGATTAAAGGTTAATTTTTGTTTTGAATTTCGCCACTACTGAAGTTAATTTTAATGGCGAAATTTATTTTCCTACTAAATTTTCGCCACAAAAAATATAATTTCTTGTAGTGATATGTGATTTCTTTCCTACTAGATAAGACATCGTTATTACTAAAAAAACCGTTGTTAAAACTGATTGTATTTAAAAGTGATTTAAATTCTATTGCAAAAGAAAACGGTTTAAAATAAAACCGATATCTTTTACTTACCAAATCGGTTAATTGATAAACCGATTTCTTTAAAGTGTTGGCTATTCCTATTTTTGTAGTAGTGTACAAATTCTTCAGGTTGATCCATGTAAATCTCTTTTTCTAATTCACCATTCAAAAAAGTAGTTTTAACATCCATTTGTTGCACAATAAGATCATGGTTTGCAGCAAGAGAAATAAGCACGTGAATATAGGTAATCTTAATTACTGGTGAAAATGGGTCAAAGAAATCTATGTTCTCTCTTTGTCTATACCTTTAGCAACAAATCTAGCCTTATATTTATTTACTGCACCATATGGTTTTAATTTCTTCTTAAGTATCCATTTACAACCTATGGACTTGCAACCTGGAGGTAAATCCACTAAATTCCAAGTCTTATTATACTCTAAAGAACTCGTTTCATATTCTATTGCATCTGACAATGCTTCTTTTAGAGTGGTAGGATCTTCTTCGAATATATATGCATAAAAATCAGGACCAAAATCTTTAATTGTTCTAGACAGTTTACTCCTCCTATGAGTATATTCAATTTCCTTATCAGGTTCATTGACTTTAGTTATTGGATTAATGTTAGAGGACGAGCCTCCACTATTCTTCAAAATAAAAGGAAATTTATTTTCAAAGAAATCAACATCAATAGTCACAACATGATTTTTCAAATCATAAAATCTATATGTTTTACTACTAATAACATAACCAATAAAAAAACATTCATATTTTTTACTTGTAAGTTTAATCCTCTTAGGATCAAAAATTCTAACATAGGCAAGAAAACCCCAAGTTCTAAGATATGATAAGTTAGGTTTTCTATTTTTCAAAATTCATAAGGTGAAACTTTATTATTTGACTTAGGCACTCTATTTAAAACATAACAACGGTTAATAAAATTTCTCCCCACTGAAATGAAGCAGCATCAAAATTAAGTAAAATATAAACTACACTTCAACATAAGTTCTAATTTTTCTTTCGGCTTTTCCATTCATTTAAGGAGAATAATGTGTAGTTTTCTCATGAATAATACCATGTAATTTATAATATTCAATAAAAGATGCAGACTCATAATCAGTGCCTCTATCACTACGAAATCTTTTTATTTTTCTATAAAATTGATTTTTAATTTCTGAGTAAAATAGTTTAAACATGTCAAAAACTTCACTTTTATTTTTCATAAGATAAACTTATGCATAATTTGAATAGTCATCAATAAACGTGATAAAATAACATTTCCACCTCTAGTCAATTTACCACCAAACTCACAAATATCTGAATGAATGAAGTCTAATGGTTCAGAATCTCTAATTACATTTGTGTGGAGTTTTGGTAATTTTAGCTTGACTACAAAAGTTAAAATTTTCAAAATCATTCAAAGACAATTCATGAATTAAACCTAAGTTACTCTTTTTCTTAGTAATTCGTTTATTAACATGACATATTCGAGCATGCCAAACATTAAAGGAACACAACATGTAAGCAGAAGATGAAATTTTATTAATAGCAACATTAAGTTTGAACAATCCATCAGTATCATAGCCTTTTTCCCACAAAGCATTATTTTTTGTGAGAGTATACAAATCAGCCCCAATAGTTTTTGTAAACACAGTCTTGTTCAGGAGATAGCATGAAACCAAGTTTTTCATTATCTCAGGAATATATAGCACATCCTTGAGAATAACAGTTTTCCCATAAGTGAACTTCAGTTCCACGTCATCAGTGCCAACAACCATAGTGGTGTGGGAGTCACCCAGTAGTATTTTCTTGTCCGCAGCTCCTCATAGGACTTAAACAGAGCAATATCCTAGCAGACATGATGGGAAGTGTCAGTGTCAACCCACCAACCCTCGAATCCACCAACCATGTTGATCTCAAATATCATAGCAATAAGTTTGTCTTTGGTAAGGTTCACTTGTGGAGTAGAACGCTTATTCCGACAGTTCCGAGCAAGATGCCCTGGTTTGCTACACTTGTAGCATTTGAACGAGCTATTGTCATTTCTTAAGGGAGGTTGATTCTCATTCTGGTTATTTCAAGTTTGGTTGTCGATTTTTTGGTGGTTGTGGTTCTTTTTGTTCTTATGAGTGTTCTTTTTCTTCATATTTTTACCCTAGGTTTTCAGGACTATTTGACACAACTAGGATCTCTTCTCTTTGATCTTGTTTCCGGGCTTTTTCTTCTATGCGAATGCGGGTAATAAGACTTTCTAGGGAGAACTAATTAGTTTTGTGTCTAAGTGAATCATTAAAGTCTTTCCAAGATATGGGAATTTTATCAATAATGGCAGCTACTTGGAATTGCTCATCTAGAGACATACCCTCATATATAATCTCATAGGCTTTTTTCTATAGTTCATGGGATTGAGTTTTTACAGATTTATCATCTACCGTTTGATACCTAAGGTAGTGGTTAACAACGTATTTTGGGATAACAACACTTTGCAAATGGCGTCCCCCGTTCCCCCTTGTACCTCCATTATAGGACGAAACCTTCGACGTGGGTTTTGGGATCAGTATGGCCTTTGTATGGCGCCATGGTTGGCATGCTGAATCTTTTTGGGAATTTTTCTGACCTTATTTCTTCTGTGAGGGGGGACTCATCTTTACCGTCCCGGGCATCTCCTATGTCTGTATTGGGGAATACTCCCCATTTGGCTAGCTCCTCCCGTAACCAAGATTTCATGCTGTTGTCTTTGGTTCCATTCCGCCTCTTGCGATCTCCTCTTTTTCTGTTGTCTTGGGCGTGGTGCTTCTCAGGTCCGGTATCTTCCCGCGCTCCTTCTTCATATTCTTTCCCTCTTTTCCTGGTATTGTGAGGGCTATCATAGGAGGAGTCTGGTGACGATTTGTCATCCTCTCCCTCCCACATGTCTTCAGTTTGTGAGTCTTCCTGAACCACCACATATCTTACCCTGTAGGGGCCCTTCCTCCGGGGTCAGTCGTCCTCACTTGTATCAACAATTCTTTTTCCCTCTGCTATTTCGTTCCTTCGTCGGCTAGTCCCGGCCTCGTCGTGTGCTCCTTCTATCTTTTCCAACCGGTCTACTATGGTTTTTAGCAAGGTTTGATTTTCCTTCCTTTCTTTCCTTAGGTTCTCCTCGATCTTCTCCATCCAATCTGCGGTCGAGTTCCCTGATGATTGGTGGTTTCCGCCTTCCGCCATTGTCTCACTACGCGAGTTGCTTTTTGTTGTCTTCCCCACAGACGGCGCCAACTGTTGACAGCGGATTTTGGTCTCAGGGTAATATGGGAATATCACTCCCGAGGAAATCCTCCTTCAATAGTGAATTTGTTTGGTTATGGGACCAAAGGCAAATTTAGCAGAAAACAGATAAATACACCAGTCAACACGGGGATTTAACGTGGTTCGGTGGATTTGGATCCGACCTACGTCCACGGACACAAAGGAAAATTTATATTACTCAAACAACGCTTTCCAGAGCTCTTTTTCTTTTTTACAAGTCAGGGCTTGATGATTCTGATGCCATACACATATTCTGCCCTTCTATTTATAATAGTACAGAAATCAGATTCCTATTCGTATAAGAATTCCTGGTCGAATCAGTGTTCTCCTATTGTAAGGATTCATAGTCTAATATTGCTTTCACTTTTCTTATTCCTTTTTGGATTCTGACTCATTACTTTTCCTTGTGAAAGTAGGATAACTTGTTTATCTTATCCGCAAGAATAAGATGTCATCTTCTTGAGCATGTCTCGCCATATGGTCGGTCTTCATGAGGTCGGTCATGATAGTTCTTTATACTGAGAATGCTTATGTCGACCTGATAGTGCCCGGTTTATCTGAACAAAAGTGGTCGGTCACCTATCATCAAGTGCTCGACCTCTTACTGTTTGGCTCTTAGTGGTCGGGTCGGCATTAATGATTTTGACTGAGAAGTGAATTACCTTTTTTACCCCTGTCGTGCTGCTTAAATAACATAGTGCCTGAAAATACCATCAACACACCCAAAACAGTTTGTGTATTTTGGACATATGGCTATTATTAAAAAAAAAAAAAGGAATAAATCATATTTAGTAAATTCATTTTGGGTGAGGAAACGACAACTCTTTGGTGTGGTAAGGAAACGACAACAGCTGAAGAGCAAGGCTGAAGCTTATTACAGAACAATAATCTGGCAACGTCTTTGGCGTGGTTAGGAAACCCGAATTGTCCACAAGAAAGTTATAAAGCGTAATTAGCAAGTAATGTTGTTTGGAAAGCAAGAAAGTGAGAGAAAATTGAACTCAGGAAGAGAATGATAATTTTGTTATTTTATTTCTATCACTTCTATTAAAACATGATTGATACTTTATTTATATCTATACATACATACATACATACGTACGTGTGTGTGTGTGTATTACGTACAGAGTTTATTGTACAATGATTGGTAGTTACAAGGAAATCCAAATATGCTTGATTTTAGCCTAGCAGACCCTCTTGGCAGACCCTGAAATCAGACCCTCTCGGCAGACCTGAAATCAGAGGCTGACAGCAGAGGCAGACCCTAACAGTAGAGGCTGAGGGCAGAGGCAGAGAGCAGATGCAGACCCTGACAGTAGAGGCTGACAGCAGAGGCAAAGGCTGAGAGCAGAGGCTGACCCTGAGAGCAGAGGCTGAGAGCAGAGGCAGAGGCTAACAAGCAGAGGCAAGGCTGGCGAGCAGAGGTAGAGGCTGATGAGCGGAGGTAGAGTCTGATGAGCGGACCCTCACGAGCGGACCCTGAAATCAGCCACAAAATTACTGAAGGAACCGAACCGAACCACTGCTTCTCTATTCTGAGGCTTGTTGATGTCAACAATATCCTTAAAACAAATTCGTCCCCTACCGAGGGTGCAGTAGAACGCGAGACGATTGTTTCCCAGGATACAACGGAAAACGAACGAGTATGGGCACCACCAAAACCCGTTACCAACGAACCACAAAAGTGTTTGAACTCTTCTAAAAAACAAAGAAAACCAGAGCAAAAGTACCAAGCGCTTGGTGTATTATTTTTCTTTCTCTTTTTTAAAATGAAAACAATGCTCTCTATATATAGAGGGAAAATAAAAGAGATAAGTATGTCATTTATCATTCATTAATGAAACCTTTCGTTTGAAGTACCAAATTAATTAATGGAATTAATTAACTTTTAGGGAACTTCAAAAGGTTTTCCAACAATCCCCCACATGAATGAAATTGGAGAAACCCATCAAATAACAAAAAAATATTTTAGAAATATTTTATTTTGACCTAGAAGAGTTCAACGGTTCAACACCTGCATAGGATAGGTAGGCCTCAGCCTTTAAACCTTCCCTTGTGAAAATATATCTCATTTACTGGCTAACAGTGGACGCGATGTCATTGAACTGTACTGCCGTTCATGTAAATGGAAAACATATATCACACAGATGTTTTACCTAACAACATCTGAGTTCTCATGATTATGTTCATTTTGGCCATGAACATCTACCTGGTTCTGCAAGAGTTTCTAAAAATTGTGCCCTGTACAATTCCCTTTGAAGCGGCCCCACTTCGCTCTCACATAGGTGATTTCTTATTTAAGAGTATTTCGTAATACTCCGCTCGGATTCCCGACGCATAAGAATCATTAAAAGCCTTTGCTTAACCTCGATCCATATGAGCATCACTGTTGCATGTCACCAAGGAATGGACTAGGGGTAACCCCCACAGTGAACCAATTATGTCAATTACGAGTGGGTTGTCCCATTGAACCTAGATCTTGGGATCTAAAGTCAACAAGGTTGGGTTTTCCTTCGTAATAAACATTTATCTAATGGGCTTTAGTCTCATTCCCCTCGATGATTTCTCAACTAACTCTCTGTTTAACCCTTTGGTTAGCGGATCCGCAATCGAAATAACTCCAGTAGAGAGTAATTGTCTAACGGTATTGTGTCTACGACGAATATGTCTAGACTTACCATTATACATATTGTTATGTGCCCTTCCAATTGCAGATTGACTATCGCAATGAATGCAAATTGCTGGCACTGGCTTAGGCCAACTTGGAATATCCTCTAGAAAATTTCGAACCCATTCTGCTTCTTCAGCACACTTATCTAATGCAATGAGTTCTGATTCCATTGTAGATCTAGCTATCACAGTCTGTTTGGAGGATTTCCATGATATAGCTGCCCATGCTAGTGTAAACACATAGCCACTGGTAGACTTTGAGTCTTTCATATCAGATATCCAATTAACATCATTGTATCATTCGATTACAGCTGGATATCTATGATAGTGCAACCCATAATTACGAGTAAAGCGTAAGTACTGGAGTACTCTTACAATTGCTTTCCAGTGATCAGCCCCTGGATTACTCGTATATCTGCTGAGCTTGTTTACTATACAGGCTATATCAGGCCTGGTACAACTTGATAAGTACATCAAACTCTCGATCACTCTAGAGTATTCTACTTGAGATATACTCTCTCCTCTATTCTTTGATAGGTGTAGACGCACATCTAAAGGGGTTCTAGCCACAGCAGAATCATCATTGTTGAATTTACCAAGAATCTTGTCCACATAGTGCGACTGATCAAGAATAAGTCCATCTGGACTTCTCGAGATCTTTATTCCCAGAATGACATCTGCGAGACCCATGTCTTTCATGTCAAACTTAGATTTCAGCATATTCTTGGTAGATTTCACCATTTTAACATTACTCCCGACAATCAATATGTCATCAACGTAGAGACATAAAATGACAAAGCCAACTTATGTCTCTCTGACATAAATGTATTTATCACATTCATTGATTGTGAAACCATTTGACAACATGGTGTCATCAAACTTTTTATGCCATTGTTTCGGAGCTTGTTTCAATCCATACAAGGATTTTACTAACTTACAGACTTTCTCTTCTTGTCCTGGAGCTATAAAGCCTTCAGGTTGTTCCATGTAGATTTCTTCATCTAAATCTTCATTTAGAAAAGCTGTTTTCACATCCATCTGATGTACCTCAAGATTGCACAAAGCAGAAATCGATATTATCATCCTGATGGAATTTATTCTCGTTACAGGAGAATAATTATCAAAGTAATCAAGACCTTCACGTTGTCTGTAACCTTTAATTACAAGTCTTGCTTTGTACTTATCAATTGATCCATCTGCCTTCATTTTCTTTTTGAAAATCCACTTGGACCCTAAAGGTTTACATCCTGGAGGAAGATTCACTAACTCCCAGGTGTGGTTTTGTAAGATGGATTCAATTTCACTATTGATGGCATCTTTCCATAAAACACCATCAGCTGACCTTACAGCTTCGTTATAGCTTTGAGGATCATTCTCTAGCAAAAATGTCAGAAAATCTGGACTAAATGATTTTTCCGTTCTAGCTCTTTTGCTACGTCTTGGTTCAAGTTCAACAACTTGTTGATCCTCTGGAACATTTATTTGTTCTTGGTCCTGACTATCTTCAATGATAGTCTCATGTGCCCGTTTGTGTACATTTACATTCGAATTTGTTTTACATGGAAAAACGTATTCGAAAAAGGATGCATTCCTCGACTCCATTATCGTATTCTTGTGAATATCTGGTATATCAGACTCATGCACAAGAAATCGATAAGCATTACTGTGATGTGCATATCCTATGAAACACAATCAACAGTTTTTGATCCTATCTTCACCTTCTTAGGTGGAGGAATGACTATTTTGGCAAGACACCCCCCACTCGGAGGAATTTATAGGAAGGTACCCTTCCTTTCCACATTTCATAAGGAGTTTTCCCTACTTCTTTCTGTGGTACCTTATTTAAAAGTAATTAGCTGATAAAACAGCTTCTCCCCACATATTATGAGGTAAGCCAGAGCTGATTAACATGGCGTTCATCATCTCTTTCAAGGTACGATTCTTCCGTTCCGCAATCCCATTAGATTGAGGTGAATAAGGAGCTATGGTTTGATGTATGATTCCATTTTGTTCACAAAGTGATTCAAAAGGAAAAACATACTCTCCACCACGATCAATTCTTAACTCCTTAATTCTTTTATTCAGTTGGTTCTCAACTTCATTCTTATAGAGAATAAATTTCTCTATAGCTTCGTCCTTGCTTTTCATCAAATACACATAGCAAAATCTCGTGCAATCATCAATAAAGGTAATAAAATATTTATTACCGCCTCTCGATTGTATTGAAGTAAAATCACATACATCGGTATGAATTAGATCAAGTGGTTCAGAGTTTCTTTCAATACTATGAAAAAATGATCTAGTTAGTTTTGCCTCAACACAAGTATCACACTTATGTCTGTTATCAATTTTAAAATTGGGAATGTGATTCATGTTAATTAATTTTCGTAATGAATTAAAATTAACATGTCCTAATCTACCATGCCATAGATTAGAGTACTCAACAATATAAGCAGAAGAACTAGCTTTATTGATATTCTTGGGTTTAACAACCATTACATTGAGCTTAAAAAGCCCATCAGTTACATACCCTTTTCCCACATACATCCCATTTTTAGTCAAAACTACTTTATCAGACTCGAACACCATCCGGAATCCGTGCTTGTTCAGAAGCGATCCAGACACAAGATTCTTCCGTATTTCTGGTACATACAGAACATTGTTCAAAGTCAACTCTTTCCCAGAGGTCATTTTCAGAATCACATTCCTTGACCTTCAATCTCAAATGTTGCTGAATTTCCCATGTATATTTTGTCCCCATTACCAGCAGGCTCAAATGAAGAAAACATGCTCTTGTCCGAGCACACATGTCGAGTGGCACCAGTATCTATCCACCACTCTCTTGGGTTAGTGTAGACAACAGAACCTGGGCGACGCTGTTTCTAGGCTCGCGGCCTAGTTGGGAAGTATGAAATAACATGGAGTCGCCACCCGGTGTGAACCGGGACAAAGATTTAAGGCCGCACTCACCCCTCGCAAGGGAAGACCTCAAACCGTTGGGTTCGGAATGGTCCCTTACTTATGTCATTGTGATGATATAATTTGTGCACTAAATCAACCGCATCTATCCAATAATCATGCTCAAGGGTACTTAGATCTAACATGCTTTTATCCAAATAATTCCACGCAATGTAACACAACAAGCATATTAAACCATTAAATCAACATGTATGAATCATTACCCAAACGCATCATAAACTAAGAACATGCATAGTGAACGACCTAAACATGCTTTAACGAACAAATAACAAACTAAATTAAACCATGCTTCAAATAATAAACAAATAACCTAAAGACTATAACATGCTCAAATACAAGTTTGGATGGGACAAAACATATGTCTCCTAAGTGGTACGTGGCTTTGTATCCCGAGTACAAACCGCACTACCGTCCATTCGGATTCGGCTACGGAATTTACGTCCGAGTTTCCATCCTATATACCACAAAAGGAAACACATGTCCCGCCCATCCAACAATCAAATCATGCCTCAAACGACTCTCATCCAATTATATATCAAAGTAAAATAAGATAAAGAATAAAGAAGATAGGTAAGGTACCCTCAGGTCTAACCTCTTTTGTCGATCTTTGGAAGCGCGTTCCAAGTCCGTTGGAAGGGCGAATGATCCGAAACCTTTCCAAATTATTTGCTCACTGTTTTCCCTTGTTGTTTTGATGCTTGGGCTGCTGTTTTACCTTCGTTTCACCGCCGTTTGTTCGCTGCGTTTCAGGTCGCTGTTTCGGGCTTTTAGTGGACTGTTTTGGGTGATTTTGGTGGCTTAGGGAGGTGCGTTTGTAAAGATTTCTTGGGGAAACTTTTTGGGGATTTTTGGGAAGGTTTCTAGATGATTTTAGGACTGTTTTGGTGGTTAAAGTCGCAACAAATACTGACCAGAACAGGGGACGAAATTGTGCAGTGGGGCGTTTTCAGGGGCTGTTTTTGGCGCTGTTTTGGAGCTGCTTTGGGGAGTCTTTTTGCGGCACTTCAGAGCTGGAAATAAGGTTTATTTTAGGGTGTTTTAGGGCTGTGAATGGTGGCTAGAAGTCGGCTAAGGAGGGCTAAGAGAAGGGCTTGGTCGTGAGTTGTCTTGGTGAAGGGTGGTGGATGGTGATATGCGGCCTTGGGATGGATTTTTCTTCTAGGATGCGGCAATGAGGGTTCTTGGAGGGGCTTTGGACGTGCAAAAGAGGGCTTCACAAGTTGCTTTAGGGATGTGTATGAGCTAGCCTTGTGTATGGGGGCAAAGGTCTCTTTTTATAGACAAAGGGAAAAGGCTTTCCTTTTTAGATTAGGAAGGAATCTCCTAATTGGTTTCTAATAAGGAATGCATCTCCTAATTAGGATTTGGGATTGGATTTGATTTGGTAATGATTTTATTTGATTTCTTTTATTTAGGTAAGGATTAATCAAGATTTTAACATGTGATTAATGTGCAATTTACCTAAATAAGGGCAATGGGCGTGAATTACATCTAATGGGCATGGGTTTGGTTTGACTTGGGTTGACTTGGTTTGACTTGGGTTGACTTGGGTATTTGGGCTTGGTTTGGATTAGGTATGTGGTCTAGGGGAGTTTTGGGCCTAAAGTGAGCTTAGAAACGGAGGTATAACAAGCAACCGAAGCGAAACAACTCGGGTAAATCCATCAAAAATTATATTTTCCAACTTTACCCTTCCAACGTTCTTTTCCCGCGGCTTTCATGACTAAGAGGGAGTTGTCTCCATATAAGACTCATCATCGGGTGTTATGTAAAAATGCAATGCCTACAGTCGCCCCCACTTTGATGGGACTTGTGCAGTGTGTGACAATGACAATTCTATCAAAGTACGTGCAATGCATCTTTACTTACCTGGCTCGCCAGCTGCCACTTGACTTGCCGTGTTGATTTGAGTTGATGTTGAGGTGCTTCGACCCCTGGTCCATTCCCGAACCGTTGTTGTGATGTGATGAGGTCCATTCCCGAACCGTCACCGTGTTGTGGTCCATTCCCGAACCGATCTCCATTCCCGGAGTGTTGCTGTGATGTGATGAGGTCCATTCCCGAACCGTCACCGTGTGGTCCATTCCCGAACCGATCTCCATTCCCGGAGTGTTGCTGTGATGTGATGAGGTCCATTCCCGAACCGTCACCGTTGTGGTCCATTCCCGAACCGATCTCCATTCCCGGAGTGTTGTTGTGATGTGATGTGATGAAGTCCATTCCCGAACTGTCACCGTGTTGTGGTCCATTCCCGAACCAATCTCCATTCCCGGAGTGTTGTTGTGATATGATGTGATGAAGTCCATTCCCGAACTGTCATCGTGTTGTGATCCATTCCCGAACCGATCTCCATTCCCGGAGTGCCATTCCCGGCGTGTTCATTTCCGAGCTTCCGCTGTCCATTCCCGGACTGTCCATTCCCGGACTAAATCTCCATTCCCGGAGTGCCATTCCCTTCGTGCTCATTCCCGAGCTGTCATATCCTTCCCGACTAAATCTCCATTCCCGGGTGCCATTCCCGGCGTGCTCATTCCCGAGCTGTCCATTCCCGGACTGTCCCTTCCCGGACTAAATCTCCATTCCGGAGTGCCATTCCCGGCGTGCTCATTCCCGAGCGTGCTCATTCCCGAGCTGTCCATTCCCGGACTGTCCATTCCGGACTAAATCTCCATTCCCGGAGTGCCATTCCCGGCGTGCTCATCCCGAGCTGTCCATTCCCGGACTGTCCATTCCCGGACTAAATCTCCATTCCCGGAGTGCCATTCCCGGCGTGCTCATTCCCGAGCTGTCCATTCCCGGACTGTCCATTCCCGGACTAAATCTCCATTCCCGGAGTGCCATTCCCGGCGTGCTCATTCCCGAGCTGTCCATTCCCGGACTAAATCTCCATTCCGGAGTGCCATTCCCGGCGTGCTCATTCCCGAGCTGTCCATTCCCGGACTGTCCATTCCCGGACTAAATCTCCATCCCGGGAGTGCCATTCCGGCGTGCTCATTCCCGAGCTGTCCATTCCCGGACTAAATCTCCATTCCCGGAGCGCCATTCCCGGCGTGCTCATTCCCGAGCTGTCCATTCCCGGACTGTCCATTCCCGGACTAAATCTCCATTCCCGGAGTGCCATTCCCGGCGTGCTCATTCCGAGCTGTCCATTCCCGGACTAAATCTCCATTCCCGGAGTGCCATTCCCGGCGTGCTCATTCCCGAGCGTGCTCATTCCTGAGCTGTCCATTCCCGGACTGTCCATTCCCGGACCATAATGATCTGATGCAATATGGCTTCGCCCTCAGAATGCCATTCTCGGCAGAAACTGAAACTGATGTGATGTGGGCCTCGCCCCCAGAATGCCATTCTCGGCAGAAACTGAAACTGATGTTAAGGATTCCACTCAGCGTATTGCAATTCCTCTCACGATCATCATCTCTGATAATTGGATATATTTTCGTCCTCAACGAATGCTTGATGTCGAAGTCAGAGAATCTTCAAAGTACTCGATATGCTCAACTCCGATCGTCTGAATAGGTGATCCAAACTAGACTCCTAGTGTGTGTGTGCCAATGATCTTTCACAGCTTATTCCTTAAGCAAGCCAACTTGATAATTTCGCTTCGGAGAATCGGACCAGTGGGTCTAACCAACCTGAATGTCTTAATCACATTCTGTGATTACTTCAGCATACTTGACATGATATGGTCTTCTGTATTGCACTCTTGTCTCTTTCTTTTCATTCGGAACTCTCTCTCTTTTTTTTTCTTTTTTTTTTTTCTTTGCTTTTCTTTCTCTTTTTTTCTCTTTTTCTGACACACCTACCCTTTAAGGTAGCATTTCTCCTCATGGTGGTCCTAATACTCGCCCATGGGTAGCTTCACGCTTATCGGTTATAGGCGGTCTTTTTCTTTTCTTTTCTTGCAGAGACATTTCTGTTATTTCTGACCATATCATGTATCATAGCGTCTGTAATACAGGGTGGACCTCCAGGCAAACGGTCATTCACCGACCCTCTGTCTCTTCAGCTAGTCATCTCATCAACCACTCAGGCTTCCATTGTTGAGATCCCGTATTTAGGTGCTTTATGAGTCTAGTCAAGATCAATCTATTCAGCATACCGGCGAAGAACACTTCCAGCACTCGTTGTTTCTAAGGCTTCTACCTATAGCACACAATGTCATCACCGGACATATATCAAATTACCAAAGACTTCTTTTTTTTTTTTTTTTTTTTTTTTTTTTTTTTTTTTTTTGCAACTCACTCACTCATCAAAGGAATTCTTCCTTTCTGCTACCGACACTGTGGGCTTTGCCCCGGGATCCATTCCCCAAAACTCAAACTGAAAGCGGGCCTCAACCCTCAATTCACCATCTGAACCTTAACACTAATGTGGACCTCAGCCCTGGGATTTCTACCCAAACTCAATACAGTGCTTTCGCTGCTTCTGGTTGAATCATCTCCTCTCCGCCGCTTTCACTTTTCTGTCTTCGAAACCTGTGAATACCAAACACAAAACACAAAACAAAAGAACAGAAAATGCAATGATGAATGGGGTTAGGTCACCATGTGTCAGATAGCTTCATCTTTTGATGGCTTGAACTCATTTCTGACAGTTTTTTTCCCTTTTTTTTTTATCCTGTTGGGTTAGGTCTTCTGCAGGTGACCATCCAGTCTTCTGCCCCCTCAGACAAAGTACAGCTTCAATCTATCAACATTGATGGGCTCGGTGAACTCATTTCCTTCCAAGTCTGACAGTCTCACTGCTCCATTTCCCATTACCTTCTGAACAATGTATGGTCCTTCCCAATTTGGTCTGAACTTCCCTCTTGGGTCTGTCGTCGATGGCTTCGACTGCTTAAGTACCAGATCACCTTTCTTGATCTTGGTAGGACGCACCTTCTTATTAAATGCTCGGGCCAACCTCTTCTGATATATCTGCATGTGATGCAAGGACTTCATCCTCTTCTCATCCATCAATGTCAACTGTTCAAACCTTTGCGAGGTCCATTCCTGTTCTGGTAGTTCTGCTTCTGCGAGTACCCCGCATGGACTGTATCATCTCATTTCTATCGGCAGTACCGCTTCCATTCCGTAGACCAAGGAATACGGCGTAGCTCCTGTTGCCGTTCTCACAGATGTTCTGTATCCCCACAGAGCAAATGGCAGCTTATCAGCCCAGTCTTTGTAGTTCTCAGTCATCTTTGCTAAGATCGTCTTTATTGTCTTGTTGGCCGCCTCGACTGCCCCATTAGCCTGTGGCCTGTATGGTGAGGACTTGTGATGACCTATCCCAGACCTCTGTAACATCGCCTTGGTCTCTCCCTGAAACTGGACTCCATTATCCGTGACCACATGGTGCGGCATACCATACCGGCAAATGAGATTCCGTGCAATGAACTTTGCCATCTGCTTTGCTGTCACATTGCGGAAAGACTCAGCTTCTACCCACTTCGAGAAATAGTCAACTGCCACCACTATGAAGCGTGCCCATTCGAGGCATTCGGTCGGATTTCCCCGATCATGTCAATCCCCCATGCCGAGAAGGGCCATGGCTCTGACAGCCCATGCAATTCTGTGTGCGGCAGATGATTCAAGTTGCCATGTGCTTGGCAGTCATGACAGTGCTTTACCAGTCTTGCGCAATCAGCTTCCATGGTCGACCAATAGAAACCTTGCCTCACAATCTTGCGAGACAAGTTCAGTCCATTCATGTGTGGCCCACATACTCCGGCATGTACTTTCTCTTACCTTGTCCATTACCTTCTGGCTTTTTCTCTGTTCAAGCATTTCAGCTGAATTCCGTTTGCCTGCCTCTTGTAGAGTTCTCCCTTCAAACTCACATACTGAGAAGCTAACTTCTGAATAGCCACTCGGTCCTTTCTGCTTGCTTCCTCTGGGAATTCTCCGTGCTCCAAGTACCTCTGTATGATCATATAATACCAAGGCTTTCCATCGTTGACTTCCACTTCCAGTATTCTTTCAATCTCATAGGCTGGCCTACTTGCGGTTG
>SKCR01049137.1:0-39812 GCA_019454045.1 Zanthoxylum bungeanum
ATATGCTTCGTACGGGGCAGACATTATTCCAGCCCCAGGCCTTGCATGTGACATCCGATACTGGATCGTAATACGCAATACTACGTATACTACGCCTGACAAAGATTATATATTCCATTAAGAATTTTTATGGAGAATTGGGTAGGCACGGTGCTTTGCTAGAAGCCAACCATGTCTCGTAAATCGGTAAAAACGTAGTACGAGGTACGAACGTGTTCGGATAGTCCGACGACCAGATTTACTGCCAACATATCTAGGGATCTCTTGGGTCGCTTCATGAAGATTCAGCGATGACGTATGATTCGAGCATAATTAATATGGGATTAACTACTGAGAGATTTTATCTGGGATAAAATACTATTTGAAGAGAGAGAACGATTAATTTGGAATTAATCGATAAAATAATATATTTGATATATTAAACGAAATTAGATTTCGACGCGGAATTAAAATTGGATTTTAATTCGGGCAAATGAATTAATGTAGAATTAATTCGCGAGCGATGTGAATAGTAATTTTGCTTGGCATAATTATTTAATTAAATTTGATTTAATTACGTCGCAACGGATAATTCGATAATTCAAAATTAGAGAACCCGATCCCGGGATGTGTTGCGGGCCCACTCGGATTTTGAATCAAGTGGGGCCCACAAGTCACATCACTTGTCACTTTTTGATGGGTTTTGGTGAAGTTAGTGAAGACTTGTTCAACACACTTCCTAAATTTGATTGCTTGATTGACTAATACCAAATGTTTGGTATATGATTTATTTTGATTTTTGAAATCAAAAACTCAAGTCAACACACTCACTCCACACTATCTCATTCATGGTTTTTGTAGCAAAAACACTCTCCGTATTTTTCTTTCATCTTGGCCGAAACTAGGAAGAAGAAAAGAAGAAGTTTTGTTGCAAAATTTCTAAAGTGCTAGCACACACAAGGAATCATTCAATGTGATAGGGAAACCATCCCAAAAGCTTGGATCTCATTCCCAAAGTGGAACTTGGCCGAAACTTGGAGCAAAAGGTTTTGTGTTTGACGCATCCTAAATCCGATCAAAGTAAGTTTAATTCCGCTATTCTTCTTTGAGTATTCACATTATTTCATTGCTTATATGATCTTGGATAATGTCTTAGAGACCAACTGAAGAATGCCGAGAATGGCATCAAACTCCTCGGGAATGAGGACGAGCAAAGAGCCACGAGAATGAGAGTGGATCATGGGTCGAAGTGTCTCACCACCATCAGTTCAACAGTTCAGGAAAGAATCCCAATGGTCGAAGCCTTCACAATCAACATAGTTTGGGAATGAATCCCAGAGGTCGAAGTACCTTACCATCATAGAAAAAACTCCCAGTGGATCGAAGAGTCACTCAGGTGGACCAAAATGCTATCACCCATTCGGTTCGATAAAGAATCCCATAGATCGAAACATCTCACACCCAGTATGGTTCAGGAATGAATCCCAGAGGTCGAAGCACCTCGCCATCAACTTAACTTAGTTTGGGAATGAATCCCAGAGATCGAAGCATCTCACACCTAGTATGGCTCGGGAATGAATCCCATGTGTCGAAGCACCTCACCATCAACTCAACTCAGTTCGGGAATGAATCCCTGAGATCGAAGCATCTCACACCCAGCATGGTTCAAGAATGAATCATAGAGGTTGAAGCGTCTCGCCGTCAGTTCGGGAATGAATCCCAGAGATCGAAGCATCTCACACCTAGCACGGTTTAGGAATGAATCTTAGGGGTCGAAGCGCCTCATCGTCAGTTCGAAAATGAATCCCAAAGATCGAAGTATCTCACACCCAGTATGGCTCGAGAATGAATCCCATGGTTCGAAGAACCTCGCCATCAACTCAACTCAGCTTAGGAATGAATACCAGAGATCGAAGCATCTCACACCAGCACGATTCAGGAATGAATATCAGGGGTCGAAGTGCCTCGCCGTCAGTTCGGGAATGAATCCCAGAGATCGAAACATCTCACACTCAGCACGGTTTGGGAATGAATCCTAGGGGTCGAAGCTCCTCGCCGTCAGTTCAGGAATTAATCCCAGGGATCAAACCTCGCCATCAACTCAACTCAAGTACGGTTTGGGAATGAATCCCAGGGATCGAAGCGCTTCGCTCTCAACTCAACTCAGTTCGGGTATGAATCCCAAAGATTGAAGCATCTCACACCCAGCACGGTTCGGGAATGAATCCCAGGGGTCGAAGCGCCTCACCGTTAGTTTGGTAATGATTCCCAGAGATCGAAGCATCTCACACCCAACACGGTTCGGGAATGAATCCCAGGGGTCGAAGCACCTCACCGTCAGTTTGGGAATGAAACCTAGAGATCGAAGCATCTCACACTCAGTATGGCTTGGGAATGAATCCCAGGGGTCGAACCTCGCCATCAACTCAACTCAATTTGGGAATGAATCCCATAGATCGAATCATCTCACACCCAGTGTGACTCGATAATGAATCCCATGGGTCGAAGCACCTCGCCATCAACTCAACTCAGTTCGGGAATGAATCACAGAGATCGAAGCATCTCACACCCAGCACTATTCGAGAATAAATCCCACGGGTCGAAGCGCCTTGCCACCAGTTCAGGAATGAATCTCAGAGATAGAAGCATCTCACACCCAGCATGGTTCGGGAATGAATCCCAAGGGTTAAAACGCCTCGCCATCAGTTTGGGAATGAATCCCCGAGATTAAAGCATCTCACACCTAGTATGGCTCAAGAATGAATCCCAGGGGTCCAAGTACCTCGCCATTAATTTAACTCAGTTCGGGAATAAATCCCTGAGATCGAAGCATCTCGCAAAAGTAGCGAAACAACAGGTAAGTCCGGCAACGGCCGACGAACCAGGTAAGTAAAAATGCATGCATGACTTTGATAGGGTTGTCACTGTCACACACTGCACAAGCCCCATCAAAGTGGGGGTGACTGTATACATTGTATTTTTCATGAGCCCGATGATGAGCCTCATATGGAGGCACTACCTGAAAAGTTATGGAAGTTGCGAAAAAATGAATGCCAGAAAGAAGGAAAACCTCCAAAATTAGCACCTCACTGGATTCGGACTCGCTAGCTAGCCTCGGATTTGATCAATCAACTTCTACTTCATACATTAGCCTCAGCCAATGCAATCCATGCGGCCAAAACGCCCATACAATCGGCCCATGCACACCCAAATCCCCTCATCAAATCACTTTCCAATTTAATGAGATTTTGGGAACCCACCCTTACCAATTTAACAAGATTTGAGATCTCCTAATCACCAAATTTATAAGATTTTATTCCCAAAATAACCAACCAGAATCACCAAAAAAAGACAACCAACCAGCAAAGCAGAAACAGCAAAAAACAAAGCAGAAGAGAAACAGCAGACAACGAAATAGCAACCAGAAAATAGCAAAATAGTAACCAGAAACAGTAAAATAGCAACCAAAAAATAACGAACCAGCAACCAGAAACAACGAACCAGCAACCAGAAACCGAACCAAACCTTGAAACCAAGCTTTGATCCTTCCGGCGGTGGCCTAACGCACTTCCGAGAAAGCAACTTAAAAGGTAAGACCTGATGGCACCCCTACCATATTTATTTTCATAGTTTCGGGCGCTTCACGCGCTGGCTGGACATGAAATACGTCCAGCCAGGTATGCGAAGCCCTACATCAAAGACGGCCAAATTTCTGGTCATATTTTTTTCTTTCTTTGGCATTTCGTTATTTTTATTTATTTATTCACTTTTATTGTTATTTTATTATTTCGCCTTTATTTTGTTTATGTTTGTTCATGTCGATGATTATATGTATATGCATTGTTATATTATTCGTGTCTATTTTTATGCTCGTTTATATTGCATTGATGATTATGTGTGTATTATCCCTTGTGGTATATCGGACGGAAACCCATACATAAATTCCGTAGCCGAATCTGAATGGACGATAGTACGATTTGTACTTGACTCCACGTGCCACTCTGAAAATACTCACATATGCGTTACTGACCCCTTTTTTTTCCATTTATTTTAATGAATCAATTGCTTTTGAATTGTTTATTATAATTTATGTTATCGCACCTCGTATTTCTTAATTTTATATGCTTTTGGAATGATGTTATTGTGATTATTATTTTGGTTGGGTGTGTTATTACATTTTTATTCGCTTTTATGCATGAATTGCATTAAGACTTGGCTATACCATTGTGTGAACCCGTCCATTAGACTGGTATAAGTAAGGGACCATTCCGTACTCAACGGTTTGAGGTCTTCCCTTGTGAGGGGTGAGTGCGGCCTTAAATCTTTTCCAGTTCACACTGGGTGGCGACTACTTTATTCTCCGATTTAGTCCCTCGCGGGCTAATCCGTACTATCTATTGGCTGCGAGCCCAACAGTGTCGTAGTCGACGAACTGAAGGGGTTTTATAGCGGAAATCCGGTAACGCGGCAGCGGAACAGTGGAAAATCAAAATTTTCCGATTTCAAAATCTTTTCTCGGATTAATTAAATAAACTTATTTATTTAATTACCCAATAATTAAATTATGAAATAAGACACATTAAATCAAATTTATGTGAATTTACCGAATTGCCCTTAAACAAAGCATTTTGTTTATTTTAATCCGAAATTGTTCGAAATAATTTTGGATGATTCTAAATCATTACAAATATGAATTTAACATGTCCCAAATGTCAAAATACAAATTTCCACAAAAACACAAAAAATTTCCCTAAGGCCGAGAGCCTCAATTTTGTGACATAATGTGCATTTTGCACTTCCAATGTTCAAAACAAAAGAAGATGAAATCCAATCAACATAAGATTTTATATGTATCATATACACATCCAAATACACAAAATAAATGAAAATCCCCAAATTTGGAAGTGGTCTTAAACCCTAATATTTCAATTTCATCAAATTGGACAAATTAGACCAAATTGGTTAAATCTAATACTTCAATCATGTTTCTTCCTTTCCAATTAAGCCTCACCACAATGAAATAACTACATAACAAATCTAGGTCATTTAAGAGTGGGTCAATAACTCTAGATTGGCAACAAGTTTCTAAAAACTTCATAAGAATGCTAGTTAACATCTTAGAAGCATTATATCAACTTACACATGCTCAACCCTATCATCAAACTTCCATCACCAAAAACACAAAGAATAAAGAATAGAAAAACATAAGAAACTCATAGCATGAAGCCTAGAACTCAAGTAACATTTTCCTCTATAATAACAAGTTGGAAAAACTTACTAAAACAAGCTTTCCTTGTTTTCTTTTCTTCTCCCAAGCGTCTTTTGTTTTCTTTAATGGAGTATTTTTGATAAGTGTTGAAGGTTATGAAACCCTAAATGAAAACAAAATAATTTATACCAGAAAATCTAGCCTTGTCCGAAAATTAGGTATGCAAAATATCAAGATATTTTTCAATTTTAGTTTCATTTTATGCCTTTTATCAACTTGCATTTTTAATCATCAAACCCTTTAATGAATTAAAGTAAGTCAACAAAAGAAACTCAAGTCATTAAAATAAATAGCATAACTTTAAAATATTTATCTTTTAATTAATTTAATCATTTAACAATTAAATAATTAAATAATTATTTAAATATAAATATATAAATATCAAATACATATATATATTTATGATATTAGTCAAATATCTCAATTTGACAATTAATTAATGTGTATTTGAATTAATCTATCATAAAAAGCAAATACACAAAAATCGGAAAATTGCTATCGGGTCCTTACACATGTATATTCGTTTAAACCTTTAAACGACTTTATAAATAATCAATATTATTCATAAATGTTGCCCTAGTGCTCTACGAGTATATTTCATTAGTGAGACTCTCTAGATTCAGGCATATCCGTCACGAAATCCAATTTCGTGTCCATAATTTATCCACCCGTAAATTATGACAAACACGGATAAACTCGTTGAATCATACAGGTCAAGGTCGAGGTCATGGTAAATGTATAATTCCTCTGTCACAAGTATCAGGATATATCCTAGAGATATAGATGTACATGTCAAATCTCTATATGGATTATCCCGTCGACGTCTCTATTAGTAATCTCAAAAAGAACATTTAGAACTGGCTTCTAAATTGTTCCACGGGCCCATGGTTTTTAACTGATTGCTAATCATATGGACTACCTATGCTCTGATACACAGAACTGATGGATCCTATCTCGATACACACAGAACACCATGAGGATCTATCCACACCCAACGAACAGACGAATGTCTGATCTAAATAGATCGGTGACGTGACTGCCATCTAAGTGTGGAAGATGTCTCATGTGCCCACAATGGTATCTCAAGTCGAAGAATCACAAGTGCTACTCAACCCGATAAGATTCTTATTGAAATTGGTGTACCATCCATTAAGAATCTTTGGTGAGTCGTTCAGTGTTTATCCGCTATAAACACCTACACGTCTATACTAGTCTCCAAGACTTATGGTTCATTGAGAAACCATTGGAATCATATATTCCAGTATACGACATGTACCGGTCTCAACGGGTTTACTATACTGACCAAGTAGTGTAAACCTTGACCAGAAACTGTCTGAAAATGACAACGTCATGATACAACTCAATGTCAGTTGTGACGCTTTTGCAACAGCATCATGACTAGTCATTCCAAGATCATTACGTCTTTAACTTATTAAAAGATACATTATATTATAGAAACTGCATATATTATTCATAATAATAACGTTTTACAGAAGTATTCATAAAGAAATACAACCGGGAATTGGCGCTCTGAGCACCAACCCCAACACGAACATCATAGGCATAGCGGTAAACCCCGCTTCACTCCTACAACTACTGGCCATTTTTATGATTTCGAGTTTCTTCTTGACTAATCTACCTGGCTCTCTAACCCACTGCACCGCTACGATGGCTGCAACCAAATAGCGTCAGTAGGTTTCGTGTATACATGTGATGCATGAAATTTATGTAATGCGTGAGATGCTCAATCATTAGCATATATCCTTCAACCTTATTTCTTACCCCATGCGTGAAAAAATAATATATGCCCTAGGTTTTGATTAACGTATGTACCAACTGGGGGTACACAAGCTCGTTGCATCCTATACAAAAGAGAAAACCCTGGCTACTTTGGTTCCATTCTATCTTTAAAACAAAAAGGCCGCCCATTTACAAAAACGACTAATCATTTTATAAGGATCGTGCCATTATATGAAAATGATGAATTGGAATCTTAGTAATCATGGTTGCTTGGGAATGGGCTTAAAATATTAATGAATATCTAAATTGGCCAAAACAAGGCTTACCTTGAAGGATGAAAATCAGTGTGGGTCATGTTTGGTGCATGTGGATTATAACTAAACATTATAGGCCTAACAAGTTTTCATACATGGTGGATCATTAACATTTCAAAGTTCTTTAAACCAATAATCACGAAATGCAAACTTGCTCCAGTTGAAAAAGTCCAACAAGTTTACATCTTATGGTAAAAGAATCAAATGACTTCAAATTTATAAGACCCAAACACAAGAATTAAGAAGGCTTTTCCTATGGAAAACATTTGCGGGCTCATATGTGGGCTTACTAAGGGTTTAGGGTTAGGCTCTTGTCGGTGAAGGCTTGTCCGCAACTAGGTCTCCCCACCTAAGGGTTTGAAAGACTAGCAAACGTACATTTTTTATACCCATGGATATGGCTTCTCCATAACCAGGTCTCCCCACCCAAGGATTTGATAGACCAAATGAAAGAATCATTATCTAAGGATACATGCCAACAATTGATGGTTATTATTATATACCAATCCACCACCTTGAGTGAAAATGATTTCTCGATATGTAATGCCTAAGAGTTAAAATAGTATGCAAATGATGAAAACATAGTTAACCTCAGTCTTGCCTTAAATACTATAATGTATTTATGAGGACGATTCTATATCCCCAATGGAGTAGCCATTTGTAGGAGTGCAGCGGGGTTTACCGCTATTCTTATGACGTCGGTGACCATGACAGTGTTGGGCTTCACAGCCCGTAGAGAGTACGGATAGCCCACGAGGGAATAACCGGAGAATAAAGAAGTCGCTACCCAGTATAAAACATTGAGAATGATTTAAGGTTGCACTACACCCATCACAAGGTCCGACCTTAAACCCGTTTGTGAATGGTCCCTTAGTGATGGCAATATAATATTTAGGTTTGAGTAGATATACCCCCACATCTTACAATACAATTCACACTCAATAACATATTTAATAGCACACATATCATAAACATTAAAAAAAAGTAAATAAATAAGTTTAAATGCCGAAATAAATTATTACAACAATAAAAAGATAACAATTAAAGATGTTAAAAAATGCCTTTAATGGGACTAGTTCGAAGAGGCCCGACCGGACATGACCATGGTCGACTGAATATCCTAATCACTTTTAATATCTGGCCGGACCTACTGGAATTCTAGCCGGATGTACTGCGTAATCCAGAAACATATAATCTTAATGGTAACAAGCAAAATAATGTCATAAGATAGTTATAAGAGTACCAATGGATAATAATCAATATCAATATTTACAATAAGCAATAATACTGATAAAATGACAGCAACTAGAAAACCACAGAATCAACATTGAACATGATGAGGAATAATCCATATATTAATATAGCAATGAAATGACCATCCTCTCAATGTTACATGAAGTTATATCCCAATTGCGAATCATATTACCGTCCATTTAGAATCGGCTATGAAACTTATGTACGGGTTTCCATCCTATATACCAAAAAGGATTATACGACCGAATGTAATTTGATATTTGGTTAGACTTGTAATAGGTCAGATCAAAAAATCCTCACAAGTTAGAACATACAAGCACACATATAACAACAAAGCCGTAATGAACTAACTAACATACAATAATAACAATAATAAAATATTAATGTGCATAAAATAATAATATGAGAGCAATCAAATGAATAAGTAGTAATAAGATGATAAAGCGCATATGGTTAATATAACAAAATAATGATAAATAAAAAGGGTGCTAGTGCGTGCGAGTAATAGAATATAATGTGCATATTCCCCAGTCTAGCCTCAGAGGAGTTAGGCTGAATGTTGTAACTATGTGATGGATATGTGTGTGTTAACATGCATGTCCGACCGAACGTGTCCTAGAGCAAGCCAGAGATACTATATAGCAGGCAAAGCTAAAAGAAAAATAGTGATATAAAGATGGGCCTCATGTTGTAATTTTATGTCATCTAGCTCAAGAAGATCCTTATAAGTGTTGGGTTGTTGCTGTATTCGTAAAAGAATGAACTCCAAAGATCAAATGGTGTATTTTCGTATTCTTTTTTTCTCAGTGTCTAGTGTTTCATAATCTCAGTATATTGTGGGTTTTCAACCATAGATTGTGTATCATTTGTGAAGAGGAGAAGCCCTTTTTTTTTATAATATTATAGAGGGACTTGAGAATGGAAAGGGAGCCAGAACCCATCCATGGCCTCATCTCTGTCTGCGTTACTGTAGATTGAACGTACTATCCAGGTCCAGTCGGACGTATAATTTGAAATGTAAGTTCATCTTACCATTTCTTAGTCTGTGACTTTAGCTCTTGGTGTTGGAGTTTATTAAGGTCCCAGGTTCAAAAAAACAAGCATGAACATGTGTGAATACAATCGTGAAAGTCGCGGAATACTCACATCGATCGGTTGAGCGACGCGGTAGGCAATAAAAAATCAACTTTCTGCCTGTACTGCTCACGACAGTGAGCTGCAACACCCACTGGTTCGGCTTTGTGGATCAACATCGTCAAGCTCCAAGCTTCGTGATTTGATTCCCGGCTCATGGATGGACTTCCTTATCACATTCGCATGTCTCTCGGAGTGCTAGCTCTCTTGATTTTTCCACAAAATCAAGCACTTTTGCTTCCCATTTTTTTCAAGTCACTCGGCAGTGGCTGTTTCTAAAACAGAAGAAAAACTAGCCCCAAGGGCGTGAGAGAGGAGAGAAATTGGAGAGAGAGAGAGAGAGATGAAATGTGTTAATTGATTTTGGTAATTGATTTCTAAAATCATGTACCAAACCTTTTGCTTTTAAAAGTCAAACAATAAACGCTTTTAATGCCAACCACACACATCAAGTCACATCTATCCATCAAGTTGTCAAGTCACATCACTCAAAGAGACAAGTGATTTGACGCTTAATGCGACTAATGATTTGACACTTGATGCGACTTACGTGCCCCACTCGAATTCGAAATGCGAATGCGCTCGCAAATAATCCTGGGCTCGGGTTCGCTAATTCCAAATTAACGAATTTCCGTTGCGTCGTAATTAAATGATTACGCCTAGTGAAGTCACTATTCACATCGTAATTAAATGATTACCCAAATTTGAAGTGTGTTATTTTAATAGTTTGATGTTTGTGGTTTGTTGTTAGATTGAGTTTGTTGATGATTATATGGTTTTTTTGTTAAAGAAATAAAGATTTAGAGAAACCCCCAAGCTAAGAAACCCTAAGTATTGAGTAAATTTGGAGACTTTAAAATTGAAGGTTGTGATGATATAAAAAGAGTATACTGATGATATGTTATGTATTTGTTGTGGATTTAGCTTGAGTAGTGTTTTAGAAGTTGAGAGTGGAGATGAAGTTGAAGCTGGGTCCTGAAAATAAGCCGACATCGCGACGCACGCTCTTGGCCTCGTGACGCATACTAGAAAATTACTCAATGTTTCGGTTCTGGAATATGAGCGTCATGACACCCAAGGACTAGCATCGCAATGTGGAAAACATAGGAAACTCACTACCTCATCTCTATTTGGTAGAAGTCTCGGCGCTCAGCACTTAGCGTCCCGACGGGTATGAGAGTCGTAACGCCTAACCCTTACGTCGCGATGCGGAAGCAGAGGATGCTCACTGGTTCAGTTGCACATGTGATCGTCGCGACGCCCAAAGTACAGGCTAGCGACGCATGACCAGAATTTCCTCAGAACCAGTTTTAGTTTATTACAGTTTCACCCAAGCATGTTAGAAACCACTCTAGGGGTCTCATATCAGCTCACATACATACATTACATCATGATACGCCTTGTAGTGATATCAATAGTTTGAATTAAGAAAATCCCACAGCCTATATTTTAATCAAGTTTATCAATTATAGATCATCGTACGAACCACAATTTCCTTCGACATAGTGAGTAATGTCAGCCAGATTCCAAATCAGTGAGTGGACTCTAGTATGGAACTTATGTTTACTTTTATGTTTTTGAGATGAAAAATACATTTCCGCATTTAGGGTGTTAGCCAAGTTTATCTCAGATGTATATGAACTAAAAATTTTCGAGTAATATTTAGAAAGTAATGTTTTATAAAGCAAGAGGTTTTTGGAGACATGAGGGAAAAAACCCACCTCAGTATGTAACTTAACTTAGATATGGAATTGACGGATACATATATCGTGTACATATGCAGTTCAGGACTAGGGATGATAGATGCCCCTAGATCCCAGATGCAGAGTCTGGAGGCTAGCATAGATATGCACCTCCGGCTTCAGATTTTTGGCTTGGGGGACACCGATACATAATGCCCCAAGACCACCAGATTTCAGGGCTTAGGGGACGATGATATTTATCGCCCCTATACTCTAGAAACATGGACATGACAGTGGCATGCATTTGGGGACGGCGATACGTAACGCCCCAATGGCATGGATTTGCACACCTAGCTACAGTTCAGTGGCTTGGGGTACGGTGATATGTAAAGCCCCAAGACCACTAGTTTAGGTGTATGGGGGACGATGATACGTAACGCCCCCCATGCGTAAGGTTTTCTAGAGATACTCAGAAACGGATTTCCGGAAACATATTTTTCATAAGATTTGTGTTTTATAAAAGAGTTTTCAGAAAAGATTTTCAGAAATAGTTAAGTTTTCAGATAAGAAAGAAATTTCAGAGAAGATTATTTTCTGGGAGGAGTTCATTTTTTTTAGAACCATGAATTTTTAGAAAGAATTAGTTTTCATTTTAAATTATCCACTCACTTGGTTGTTCAAAGGATCGAACCCCCCCCACTCCTAGTTTCTTGATTTTCAAGTTACTCAGAGGAAAAGCTTGGGAGGATGGATACTGATGGCAGTCACTAGGGTGTTGAGTCCACCAGTTAGAAATGCAGTACAATCACAGTTTAAGAAAAGTAATAAATCATGCATATTGTATAGTTGAGATTGTGTGTGTGTAGTAAATTAAAGTGTCATTGACAGAAACTTAGATGTAATATTGTGTATTCACAATTATGAGTATTGAAGGTCCATATGCCTGAGTCTATATTTTTGACGTGTTAGTAGTAATGTACATAGTCAGTGAGTCAGAGGATCAGGGGAATAGAATGGCCTATTCCCTGCTAGTAACATTTCCTGGAGATGGATGTTACAAATATGGTATCAGAGCATGGTTTAGGGAGTCAGTGACTGCAGTGTGTAGTGTGATGGGGTCTTATATACTTAGTATACAGGGTGTGGACACAGGCACAGAGGTGGGTGACGCTGTCCGGGCTCGCGGCCCGGTCTGGAGTACGGAATAGCCCGGGGGGACTAAACCGGAGAATAAATAGAGTCGCCACCCAGTGTGAACTGTGAAATGATTTAAGGCCGCACTCACCCCTCGCAAGGGAAGACCTCAAACCATTGGGTTCGGAATGGTCCCTTACTTATGCCAATTGTAATGAAATGATTTATGTGAAAAAATGCAAGATAATTTAATCAACACCCAAG
Source organism: Zanthoxylum bungeanum (assembly GCA_019454045.1). Classification (NCBI taxonomy): domain Eukaryota; kingdom Viridiplantae; phylum Streptophyta; class Magnoliopsida; order Sapindales; family Rutaceae; genus Zanthoxylum; species Zanthoxylum bungeanum. The sequence goes on from SKCR01049137.1 coordinate 12,771, forward strand.
TTTGCACACTTATAAAAGTAAATAAAATAAAAACGAGTGCATTATTCCATAAACATATCAAATAAAGAAATATGAAAATGTAAATAAATAATAACGGTAAAAAGTGTCAATAATAAAGTGAGATGATTAAGTATGTAATCCAAAAGAAATTACCAAAGAAGCAAACATGAATGAAATATGAGGAAGAGAAGTCGATTCACTGCATGCACGTTTGTGTAGCGTTCAGAAACACGTTCGAACGGTAAACAGAATACATGCGTTCAAGTAGCGTTTGGAAATGCATCCGAACGGGATAAGGTCGAATGCATGTGTGTTCGAGTAGCGTTTGAGAACGCCTTCAAACGATATTACCAAAGTGGTATCTAAAATGACACAAACACATGCGTGAATGTTTCTTAAGAGGTATGTAGAGTTGTATCCCAAGTACAGGCCGCACTACCATCCATTCGGATTCTGCTACAGAATTATATCTGGGTTTCCATCTGATATACCGCGAGAGGCAACACTCAAGCATAAACACGGCATGAATGCGAAAATGAAATGTTAAAAAAATTGCAACCAAAAAAGATGAATAGCGAAATCAATAGAAGAAAGGCGCGGCAAACTACGGTAAAGGTATCCTTTAGACATTTCCCTCGAATGGAGGACCTTTAACCCCAACATGATTAGTCCATGCGCACTAGATAACCATGCATAAATAAACAAATCAATAATATGCAAAAAGTAAATAACATAATAATAAAAGAGATGTGACCAATGCCAACATCTATATGGGACCTCTTATGTCCGATTGAACGTATTTCTCATTCAACCAAGTGTGCTTCGTCCGACGCGGCAAAACATCGTGGTAAAGGTAGTCTTTAGGGATTTCCCTCGAATAGAGGACCTTTAATCCATCATGATTAGTCCATGCGCCCGAGATAGCAATGCATGAATAAACAAAGCAATAATACGCAAAAAGTAAACAACATAATAATAAAAGAGATGCGACCAAGGCCAACATCTATATGGGACCTCGTATGTCCGATTGAACGTATTTCACATTCAACCAAGGATACTTCATCCGGCACGGCAAAACATCGTGCTAAAGGTAGCATTTAGGCATTTCCCTTGAATAGATGACCTTTAATCCATCATGATTAGCCCATGTGCACTAAATTAACAATACATAAATAAATAAAGCAATAACATGCGGAAAGTAAATAACGGAATAATAAAATAGATGCAACCAAGGCCAACATCTATATGGGACCTCGTATGCCTGATTGAACGTATTTCACATTCAATCAAGTATACTTCGTCCGGCGCGGCAAAATGTCGTGGTAAAGGTAGCCTTTAGGCATTTCCCTCAAATATAGGACCTTTAATCCAACATGATTAGCCCATGCGCACTAGATTAACAATGCATAAATAAAGTAATAACATGCAGAAAGTAAATAACAAAACAAAAAAATAAAACACAAACAATGAATAAACACAAAATTAAATAACAAAAATGAAACACGCGCTTGAAAGTTTCTCAAGCGGTACGTGGAGTTGTATCCCAAGTACAGACCGTACTACCGTCCATTCGGATTCGGCTACAAAATTTATGTCTGGGTTTCCATCTGATATACCGCAAGAGATGACACGTAATCATTACCCCAATATAAATAAAAATATACGTGAAACATAATGATGCATGCGAGTGAACAACAATAAATATCTAAAAAGATAAATAAATAATAATAAAGGGTGCCCTCAGGTCTTACCTTTTAAGTTGCTTCTCGGAAGTGCGTTACACTGTCACCGGAAGGGTTAACACTCCGTCACTTTTCTGGTTTTCTGATTTAATATTTTCCGTCGCTGTTTCACTGTTTCCGCTGTTTTGGGCTGCTATTTTCTCTGTTTTTGCTACTATTTTTGGGCTGGTTTTGGGACGATTTTTGGATTGATTTGGGGCCTGATTCGGGGTGTATTTTGGGTGGTTTTGTAGACTATTTTTTGGTTGGTTTGGCAAAGTAGTTTCACTCATACATTGGTGTGACTAGTCATTGGATTGATGCATCATGGAACATGCAAAAATGATTTATTACATTTAGAGTTTTTGATGAGCAACATACTGCACAAAATATTTATAGAATGATTAAAGTAATTTTTGATGAATATGGTTTATTAGGTAAAATTTTAACAATTGGTTTTGACAATGCATCTGTAAATACTGCATCAATTAAATATTTAAAAAAAAATATGCTAACCAAATTTGGGGGGTTGATTTTTCATGTTCGTTGCACAAGTCATGTCCTTAATTTATGTATTCAAGATGGTTTTACTTCTTTAGAACCTTACATTGATCCTATTAAGATTACAATTAATTGTATTTGGTCATACATGGTGGATCATTAACATTTCAAAGTTCTTTAAACCAATAATCACGAAATGAAAACTTGCTCTGGTTGAAAAGGTCCAACAAGTTTACAACTTATGGTAAAATAATCAAATGACTTCAAATTTATAAGACCCAAACACAAGAATTAAGAAGGCTTTTCCTATGGAAAACATTTGCGGGCTCATATGTGGGCTTACTAAGGGTTTAGGGTTAGGCTCTTGTTGGCGAAGGCTTGTCCGCAACTAGGTCTCCCCACCTAAGGGTTTGAAAGACTAGCAAACATATATTTTTTATACCCAGAGATATGGCTTCTCCATAACCAGGTCTCCCCACCCAGGATTTGATAGACCTAATGAAAGCACCATTATCTAAGGATACATGCCAACAATTGATGGTTATTATTATATATCAATCCACCGCCTTGAGTGAAAATGATTTCTCGATATGTAATGCCATAAGAGTTAAAATAGTATGCAAATGATGAAAACATAGTTAACCTCAATCTTGCCTTAATTACTACAATGTATTTATGAGGACGATTCTATATCCCCAATGGAGTAGCCAGTTGTAGGAGTGCAGCGGGGTTTACCGCTATTCTTATGACGTCGGTGACCATGACAGTGTTGGGCTTCACAGCCCGTAGAGAGTACGAATAGCCCACGAGGCTAACCGGAGAATAAAGAAGTCGCTACCCAGTATAATACATTGAGAATGATTTAAGGTTGCACTACACCCCTCACAAGGTCCGACCTTAAACCCGTTTGTGAATGGTCCCTTAGTGATGTCATATAATGTTTAAGTTTGAGTAGATATACCCCCACATCTTACAATACAATTCACACTCAATAACATATTTAATAGCACACATATCATAAACATTAAAAAAAAGTAAATAAATAAGTTCAAAATGCCGAAATAAATTATTACAACAATATAAAGATAACAATTAAAGATGTTAAAACATGCCTTTAATGGGACTAGTTCGAAGAGGCCCGACCGGACATGACCATGGTCGGCTGAATATCCTAATCACTTTTAATATCTTGCCGGACCTACTGGAATTCTAGCCGTGTACTGCGTAATCCAGAAACATATAATCCCAATGGTAACAAGCAAAATAATGTCATAAGATAGTTATAAGAGTACCAATAGATAGTAATCAATATCAACAGTTACAATAAGCCACAATACTGATAAAATGACAGCAACTAGAAAACCACATAATCACATTGAACATGATGAGGAATAATCTATATATTAATATAGCAATGAAATGGCCATCCTCTCAATGTTACATGGAGTTATATCCCAATTGCGAATCATATTACCGTCCATTTAGAATAGGCTATGAAGCTTATGTCCAGGTTTCCATCCTATATACCAAAAAGGATTATACGACCGAATGTAATTTGATATTTGGTTAGACCTGTAATAGGTCAGATCGAAAAATCCTCACAAGTTAGAACATACCAGCACACATATAACAACAAAGCCGTAATGAACTAACTAACATACGATAATAACAATAATAAAATATTAATGTGCATAAAATAATAATAAGAGAGCAATCAAATGAATAAGTAGTAATAAGATGATAAAGCGCATATGGTTAATATAACAAAATAGTGATAAATAAAAAGGGTGCTAGTGCGTGCGAGTAATAGAATATAAGGTGCATATTCCCCAGTCAAGCCTCAGAGGAGTTAGGCTGAATGTTGTAACTATGTGATGGATATGTGTGTGTTAACATGCATGTCCGACCGAACGTGTCCTAGAGCCAGTCGGAGATACTATATAGCAGGCAAAGCTAAAAGAAAAATAGTGATATAAAGATGGGCCTCATGTTGTACTTTTATGCCATCTCGCTTAAGAAGATCCTTATGAGTGTTGGGTTGTTGCTGTATTCGTAAAAGAATGAACTCCAAGGATCAAAGGGTGTATTCTCGCATTCTTTTTTTTCTCAGTGTCTAGTGTTTCATAATCTCAGTATATTGTGGGTTTTCAACCATAGATTGTGTATCATTTGTGAAGGGGAGAAACCTCTTTTTTATAATATTATAGAGGGACTTGAGAATGGAAAGGGAGCCAGAACCCATCCCTGGCCTCATCTCTGTCTGCGTTACTGTAGATTGAACATACTATCCAGGTCCAGTCGGACGTATAATTTGAAATATAAGTTTGTCTGACCATTTCTTAGTCTGTGACTTTAGCTCTTGGAATCGACGGAATACGAATCAGCGCTACTATTCAAATAGAATTACTATCACCATCACTTTCTTCCTTGATTTGCAAGCAACCAAGCACGAATCAAGAAACCGACACCACCATCTTGTAATACTCTCAGAGAGCTTTGATTTGGAAGGTGGCTCGACATATGGATTGAAACAACGAGCCAAGATTGGGAAATAACAACCATATATTTTCTCTTTGTTTTCGCAGGATTCGGACTGTCTCGGCGGCCTGCTACCGTTAGACAGCGCACCAGTCGATACCAGCAAGTCAGCTGACGGTGGCTAAAATGGCCGCCGACGCATCTGCCTCTCCCTTGCCCACGTGAAAAGGGGGGGGTTTTGATCCCTCTCCAATTTCACAAACTTATGTGTATAAAATAAACAATTTTCTTTTCTTTGGACTCTTTCGAAATTTCATATTTTTAGGCCATTCTGATGCAAATTTCAAAAGTGTTCAATACGAAAGTTTTTTATCTCGGAAAAAATGAGTCATATGGTTTAATAATCACCTCAATCAGAGTTCGTTGCTATTTTTATAGCTGAAACAATAACTTTCTCCTTATAAAAAAATCGTGTATTTAGTTCTTTTGAATTTCATGATTCCCAATGCAACAAGATTCTATTAAAGACATTCCGACCTATTATTCATACTTAAACTCTTATTCCCAATATCGTCTTGTTGTGCTACCTAAACTGAGATACGAGGATCTTTTAGAAGTATTCCAAAAAATTCGAGATATTACATAAATTTCCCTCCAAAAATTCGCACTAAAACGGAAAAAAAATTCTTCATATAAATAAATCTTTCATAATAATATGTCATGTGTTCATGAAAATTTTTAGCAAAAAAATCTGTCAAGAACTCTTGACAGAAAAAATCTGTTAAGAATTCTTGACACCTCGATTCTTAACAGTTATTTTTCTGCAAAAAAAATCATTTCTTGAAAGACATAATCTGTCAAAATAACCTATATTTTTTAGTAGCGATTTTTACGATAGGTATACTTGTTAAATTTTATTATACATATAAACTTCACATCAATATTCCCCATATTACTTAGAGACTAAAATTAATCAATAAGTACAATTTCAAAAAGAAAACAATATTACAAAATTTAATCAATGAGCCAAATGTTCATGAGCAGGGGTCACACATAATTAAGAAAGTCCAGCATTGTCAATTAATCTTTCATAGTTGGTGAATGGCAAATATGAAAATTAATGAAAATTAATGAGCGTTTCCCTAAGTGAATGAGAAATACCTATATGACAAGACACTTGTCATGTACAGACGGCAGCAATGCAGTGGTTGTACCAGTCCAACTAGTCAATTTATCCGCTGACGGTCTCGTTTATACGGTTCTGATTTAGAATCCAAATTAAATCGGAATCGAACCAGATAAACATATGATTTCGATTTCAAAATCGAAATTGAATAGAAATTTTTTTCGATTCGGTTACGATTCCACATAATTTGAAATCGTAACCTTAATGTTCGTTCTGATTCTAATTCGGTTCGGTTCGGAACAAGAATCAAATACTTTTTTGTTTTTTCCCCAAAAAATTAAGGAATCAAACCGATTTTTCCAATACCGTCCGATTCTAAAATTCCAAAAAATTGAAATCGTATAATCGAACCGACCATGATCAGGTCTCGCGTTAGCTTTAAATTTTAAATGTATTTTAGACGATTTCTTTAATATGGTCGTTATTATCAATAAAGATAAAAAAATACAAAATACAAATATAATCAAAAACATACGCTGTAACGATCGGTTATTTTTCTGACATATGAGTAAGTGAAGAGAAGACAAGTTTGATATATTTTTTCTCTTACTATTCATAATGCCATTAAGCATTATATATACACAATGTTTGAAATTTGAAATACAAAAGAGATTACAATAAAAGGAAAGGATTAATTACTAGATAAATGTTACAAATTTAAAGATTTGAGATCCCTTGATTTTATCCCTTTAATTACTCATCTTGATTGTGTAATCTTATCATGCCCCCGCAAGATGGACGGTCGTGGAGAGAGTCCGATCTTGGATTTAGTGTGTTGAAAGGAGACCGAGCAAGTGGTTTGGTAAGGGCGTCTGCTAGTTGATCAGCTCCAGTGATGTGGGAGACCCGGAGTAGACCACTTTGAACTTGTTCCGGATGAAGTGGTAGTCAAGCGCTACGTGTTTCATTCGCGAGTGGAACACAGGATTGGAGCATAAATTGGTTGCACCAACATTGTCACAGTAGATGACTGGTTGGGGAGAGAGAGTGACGCCAAGTTCGGTAAGAAGAGCACAAATCCATCTAATTTCTGCAGCAGTGGAGGCTACTGATCGGTACTCAGCTTCAGTGGAGGAGCGAGCAACCGTGCGTTGTTTCTTGGAGCTCCAGGAAATAGGATTGTGACCAAGATATACTATGTAAGCACCAGTGGAGGTGTAATCATCCTTGTTACCAGCCCAATCAGCATCAGAGAAGGCATGAAGTGCGAGAGGGGAGTTGTGGCGGAGGAATATGCCATGGTCCAGAGTGCCACAGAGATATCGCAGTAATCGCTTGACTGCATGCCAATGATCAGTGGTCGGTTGATGCATAAACTGAGAAAGTTTGTTCACTGTATAAGCAATGTCCGGTCGAGTGAGGGAGAGATACTGGAGGCTGCCGACAACTGTTCTGTACTCGGTCGGATCAGGTAAAGGAGATCCAGAATGTAATGTGAGTGTCGGGTTTGTTGCTAGAGGAGTTGGGGATGGCTTGGCGTCAGTCATGTGGGTTCTGGTGAGCAGATCGGCAATGTACCTGCGTTGACTTAGGAAAAGATCATTGTTGTGAGTAGTGACCTCCACCCCAAGGAAATAAGCAAGTTGGCCAAGATCCTTGAGAGAGAAGCGCTGTGAGAGTTGGGTAATGAATCTGTGGACAGCTTGAACATTATTCCCGGTAATGATGATGTCGTCGACATAGACTAAGAGATATAATGTGGTGTTGCTGTTGTTGAAGATGAACAGTGAGGTGTCGGCGTGTGAGTTGGTGAACCCGGACTGTAGAAGAAATTGACGTAGTTCATGGTACCATGCTCGAGGGGCCTGTTTGAGACCGTAGATGGCCTTTTTAAGTTTACAGACGTGATGGGGATGATCCCGATCAGTGAAGCCAATAGGTTGGGACATATAGACATCTTCAGTGAGAGTGCCTTGAAGAAATGCATTGTTGATATCAAGTTGTCGGAGGGACCATCCTTGACTAACCGCAAGGCTGAGAACAATTCGAACAGTGGTCGGCTTGACGACTGGGCTGAAGGTTTCATAATAATCCACACCGGGACGTTGATGGAATCCTTTGGCAACTAATCGAGCTTTGTACCTGTCAATAGAACCATTAGCATTAAACTTTGTGCGGAAGATCCACTTACAGCCGACCAGGTTTTGGTCGGGACTGGGTGGCACTAGTTCCCATGTCCCATTGTGAAGGAGAGCATTATATTCTTCTGACAGAGCTTGGCGCCATTTAGGGTCCTTGAGGGCCTGGGTAATGGTGGAGGGTTCGAGTGTAGGGTTATGAAGCTGGGTGTTGAGGTTAAGTTTTTGGATCGGTTTATGAAGGTTGTTCTTGGAGCGTGTAACAATGACACGTGCTGTACTGGAGGGTGGTTGTGGGTGGTCGGTGTTGATGTGATCAGTTCTGTTGGTTGATGGTGTGGGATCATGTGGTCGGTCGGTGTTGGTATGGTCGGTTATGTTGGTTGATGTTGATTGGTCATGTGGTCGGTCGGGGTTTGTGTTTATGGGGAGGGATGGTAGGTCGGGGCGTGCGCTGCGTATGTGATCGGGGTTGTGTGGTTGGTGCGATGTGTTATGTGGTCGGGTGGTGTGGTCGGGTAATGATGGTATTCTGGGAGGTTCATGTGGTCGTTCGGGGTTTGGTTGATCGGCTATTACTTGTGAAGTGGTGGTAGTTGTGGAATTGTTGTGTAAAGGTATGCGGGGTTGGATAGGAGCACTAGTGGGTGGTACATGCTGTGGGGGTGCAGGGTCGGTAGTCGGTGATGGTGAGTTTAGTACCGGGAAGGTCATGGAACACCATTCAGTGACAGTGGACGGGGTGGTACGGGTAGGGGACTTTTGTGATGTGGCAAAGGGAAAGATGGACTCAACGAATCGGACATGTCGGGAGGAGTAAAGTCTATATGTGGAGGGCTCGATACAGAGATAAGCTCTCTGAGTGAGGGAATATCCGACGAAGACACAGGGAGAGGACCTGGACTCGAGTTTGTGAGATGTGTAAGGACGAAGCCAAGGGTAGCAGAGACAGCCAAAGCTGCGCAATTTTGAGTAGTTCGGCTTATGGCCGAGCAGTTGGAGATAAGGTGATTTTGGTTTAAGGTCGGTGTAGGCATGCGATTTATAAGGTAGACGGCAGTGGAAAAGGCAAAGGGCCATATGAAAGAGGCATGGATGAGTGGGTAAGGAGAGAAGACCTGTTTCGACGATATGTCGGTGACGACGTTCAGAGTACCCATTGTGTTCTGGAGTGTGAGGAGGGGAAGTGAGATGTGAGACCCCATGGATTGTGAGGAAGGAAGAGAGAGCTTGATATTCCCCCCCATTGTCAGAGTAAAGTGTTAGGATTGGTCGGTTGAAGAATTTTTCTACTAGTGCCTTGAAGCGCACAAAGACATCACGAGTGTCCGACTTTCGTTTGAGGGGATAAAGCCAATATATTTGGTGAAGTGGTCGACAAAGATTATATAGTATTTGAAGTTATCAAACGAGTAGACCGGGGAGGTCCATAAATCAGTGTATATAACCTCAAGAGGTGTAGTTGTAGTAAGAGTAGATGAAGAGAACGGTAGCTTGTGACTTTTATTGCATTGACACGAATTACAATTGAAGTTAAGATAAGAGGAAAGAGAAACATCTGAATTAAATGAAGACATGATATTTTTGAAGACCGACGAGGATGGGTGCCCGAGCCGATGATGCCACTCAGGTATAGTAGTTCTGACACTTGAAAAGGCGACTAGAGGGGACCGAGTGGGGGAGGTCGGCCATTCGTATACACCATCTTTAGTCCGACCCTGCAACAGAATTGCCCCCGTGCGAAGATCCTTCACATTAAAGGAAGAGGGTAAGAACTCAATGGAAGTGTTATTGGAATTGCAAAATTGAGAAATGGAGATAAGATTACGTTTCATAGTGGGAACATATAAAACATTAGATAAGTCGAAAGAGTGAGTCTGAGTTTTAAGAGAAGTAGAACCATGATGGGAAATGGGGAGTGCAGTGCCGTCACCGATCATGATTTCATCTGTGCCGTCATAAGGATTGTGGAGAGCAAGGTTGTTGAGGTCAGTAGTGACATGATGCGAGGCTCCACTGTCTAGAAGCCAGGCTGGGTTTGAGGAAGAGGTGGTGATGACATTAGCTTGATATTGCCAGGGACTGCTGGAGCGAGGGTTGGATGAGTTGTGGGACGGGCTGGTTGGTGCGCACGTGGAAAGTGTTGGCGGAAGAGAGGGCATTGGGAGACCACATGACCATGAGTGTGGCACCATTGGCACCGACCAAGAAATGGACGAGGAGGTGGTCGGTCAGTTCTAGGGTTGGTGGGGGAGTTTCTGGGAGGTTGAGGGGTGGTGTTTTTGTAAACCGACCGGGCTGGGCAGTGTGATTAGGATGAGGTCGGTTGTAGGTCCGAACATTGGTGGGATGGGCAGATGCCGGGTGGGAAGGTGGTTTAGTCCTGTTGTTGAGGGATAACTCCTTGTTGATGAGTTTTTCATGGAGTTCATCGAATAAAATAGTGGAATCACGGCCATTGACAGAGTCAATGATAGACTGATAGGGATCATCAAGTCCATCAAGCACCTTTTCAATTAGATCTTCATGGTCAAGAGGTTTTCCAAGGGCAGCCAGTTGGTCGGCTGTGGTTTTGATAGTTTGCATGTACTCGGTTATTGTTTTTGGGCCTTTGGTGATGTGTTTAAGATGATCTTTTAGTTGTTTGATATGACCTCGAGAGGGACGGGCATAGGTGTTGGCAAGGGTTTGCCAGGCTTCATAGGTGGTGGTAGATTGGGTGATGAGAGGAACCAGAGATGGTGAGAGGGTGCCGACCAGAGCTGCAAAGATTAGTTTGTCTTGGCGTAGCCAGGTGCGATATGCGGGATTGGGAGTAGTTACGTTGTTTGTGTTGATTGAACGTGGTGGGGTGGGTTGATTTCCATCAATGTAATCATGTAAGTCATAGCCGATGAGAGTGGCTTCAATTTGTGTTTTCCAGGAGAGGTAATTTGTTGATGTGAGTTTGATTGAGTTGTGGATAGTAACAATGATTAGAGGTTTTGTTGGGTCTTGGGCATTGGGGATGACATTTTGGGTACCATCGGTGGCCATTGAACAGAGAAGGGGAGAATGTGGTCGGAAAAAAAAAATTTAGATAATGGATCTCAGCTCTGATACCATGAAGAGAAGACAAGTTTGAATAATATTTTTCTCTTACTATTCATAATGCCATTAAGCATTATATATACACAATGTTTGAAATTTGAAATACAAAAGAGATTACAATAAAAGGAAAGGATTAATTACTAGATAAATGTTACAAATTTAAAGATTTGAGATCCCTTGATTTTATCCCTTTAATTACTCATCTTGATTGTGTAATCTTATCAGTAAGCATGTCAACTTTCAACCCTTAAATCATATGTGTCATGAATCCCTGCCTCTCTCATGCCTAGCACATAGCAATCAGCATCTACCTCCAATTACATTAAATTTTCTTAACTTAATAATGGCGAGTCCCGAACCTAATAGGTAAATTTAATAAATTATTAAATAACAGCAAACATAGAGTGTTGATAAAAAATATAATCTATAAATATGAGAAACTTTTTTTATAATTGAATAATTGAAAGATCATGAAAATAAAAATGGAAATAGATAGAAAGCGCAAGACGATTATACCTACAGTTCAGTTTGTGAACTAAAGCGTCACCCATGTGTCATCCTGAATTTTGATGGGTGAGTTCTTTAAATAAAATCTCTATCAATAAACGATATAATATAGTAGTCATATTATTATATTAAAAATTTTAATTGCTTTAGAGTTGGGCCGTAATTTTGACATTAAAGATAATTATAATGATAATTATATACTAGTGATCATGATGAAAAATCATCACTATAAGAAAACGGTAAATTACTGATCGAATATTTTATCGGTAAAAAATTATTTCGATCAGTATATTATATTATCGATCGATTACCGGCCGAAATATTATGTTTGTACTTGGCATGTCGATAAATAAATACCAATCAATTATATTTAGCCGGTAATTTTACCGACCTAATATATTTTTTTATCGATAATATTACCGACCGATTACCGACAGAATATGGGAAATAATGGCTCGTTAAATATATAAATTTGATAAGTGATTACTCAAAATATTACTGACCGACATTATTCTGTCGGTAAATATTTACTTTACCGACAGAAATAACGATCGCTTAGTCCTTGAATTTACCGACAAATTATTATTCTGTTGGTAATTTTGTAAACTTTTACCGACTGAATATTCGGTCAGTAATTATATTATATAATTTTTTTTTCGAAAAAAATTTATTTTATTTTTGTCAATTAAATTATAATTTATTTTTCAATTAAAATTTAATATTAAATAAATAATTAAAAGAAAATTAATAAAAAAATATGTTATATAATAATAAACATAAAATAATAAAATTACATTATTGTACTAATTAAATTAAACAAAATATACTACACACTAGGGGGAGGAGGACCTCTAGGAGGCAACTGTATTTGTTGCTGCATCAATTAAATAGTTAGTCGGACCAGCTCTTGAATATGTTGCTGCATTTGCTTTTGCTGCTTCTGCATAAGCTCATACTGTTGTCGCATATGTTGCTACATCTGCTTCTATTGTTGCATCTGCTGTCTCATCATAGTGATCTCCTCCTACATTATCGCCGATGAAGCCGATGCAGTAGAAGATGAGAAACTATACTCATGTACATACTGGGAGCCCATACTGTAGACATGCTTCTTCTTCTCCCCTCCAGTAATCTCAATAAACAGTCGGTTTTCATTTATCGGCTCCCTAGTTTGCAGCAGCTGGTCCCGAACAGTTATAGTGATCATGTGAGAAATGTAATCATGTTAGATCGTAATATAAATTTTTTAAAGTTACATAAGTAAAAAAATACAACAGAACATAAACATATATAAAACCTTACATGCACGTCTTGAGATCACAGATCAACGAACGTCTTGTAACACCCAGATAATCTTGACGGATATTATATTATGGGACACATGATACATGAAATAAATCATGTACGAACATGTATAAATTCTTGAAATGACTTTTTAGACGTTCGGCAAATTTCTTGTAATTCAGATGCAGAATTCATTCTAAGATTACTTCCGGATAGCCCATGGTATTTGGGCCGTAATCTTTTCATAGGATCTCCGGTTTTATGAATTTTATATCGTCGGAAAGCTAAAATCGAGATCTATAACTGTCACGTTGAATATTTTTCCAAATTTAAATTAGAAATAGGTCAAAAATATAGTTCAAAATTTTAGATGAATAGTACCCCGAGGACTAATCTAGAGAAATCTCAAAGTTTCTCAAAATTTCTAAACTTTTCTTCATTAGATCATTTACAAATATCCCCAAATATAAAAGGGAAAATTATTCTAGCACCCCTACCATTTTGGCAAAAAGAAATAAAACGTGAGGGAGAGGAGAGAAAGAAAAGAAAAGGGAAGAAGAAGAAGAAGAATGAGAAGGAGAATGAGAATGAGACCGCTTCTCTACCAAAGATTAAGGAGGAAATAAGGGCAAATCAAACCATCACAACCTAGAAAGAAGAATATCAAGCCTAAAAGACTTTAATGGTGAAGGAAATGTAGAGGGTTAAGGTAAGAAGAGACTCGACCCAAATTTGAAGTGTTGTTATTTTAAAAGTTTGATGTTTGTGGTTTGTTGTTAGATTGAGTTTGTTGATGATTATATGGTTTTTGTGTTAAAGAAATAAAGATTTAGAGAAACCCCCAAGCTAAGAAACCCTAAGTATTGTGTAAATTTGGAGACTTTAAAATTGAAGGTTGTGATGATATAAAAAGAGTTTACTGATGATTTGTTATGTATTTGTTGTGGATATAGCTTGAGTAGTGTTTTAGAAGTTGAGAGTGAAGATGAAGTTGAAGCTCGGTCCTGAAAACAAGCCGACATCGCGACGCACGCTCTTGGCCTCGTGACGCATACTAGAAAATTACTCCATGTTTCGGTTCTGGAATGTGAGCATCATGACACCCAAGGACTAGCGTCGCAATGTGGAAAACATAGGAAACCCACAACCTCATCTCTATTTGGTAGACGTCACGACGCTCAGCACTTAGCGTCGCGACGGGTATGAGAGTCGTAACGCCCAACCCTTGCATCCTGATGCGGAAGCAAGAGATGCTCACTGGTTCAGTTGCACATGTGATCGTCGCGACGCCCAAAGGACAGCGTAGCGACGCATGACCATAATTTCCTCAGAACCAGTTTTAGTTTATTAGAGTTTTACCCTAGCGTGTTAGAGACCACTCTAGGGGTCTCATATCAGCTCACATACATACATTACATCATGATCGCCATGTTGTGATATCAATTGTTTGAATTAAGAAAATCCCACAGCCTATATTTTAATCAAGTTTATCAATTATAGATCATCGTACGAATCACAATTTCCTTCGACATAGTGAGTAATGTCAGCTAGATTCCAAATCAGTGAATGGACTCTTTTCTGGAACTTATGTTTACTTTTATGTTTTTGAGATGAAAAATACCTTTTCGCATTTACGGCGTTAGCCAAGTTTATCTCAGATGTATATGAACTAAAAATTTTCGAGTAATATTTAGAAAACAATGTTTTATAAAGCATGAGGTTTTTGGAGACATGAGAGAAAAATCCACCTCAGTATGTAACTTAACTCATATATGGAATTGACGGATACAGATATCGTATACATATGCAGTTCAGGGCTAGGGATGATAGATGCCGCTAGATCCCAGATTCAGAGTCTGGAGGCTAGCATAAATATGCACCTCCGGCTTCATATTTTTGGCTTGGGGGACACCGATACGTAATGCCCAAGACCACCAGATTTCAGGGCTTGGGGGATGATGATATGTATCGCCCCTATACCATAGAATCATGGACATGACAGTGGCATGCATTTGGGGATGGCGATACGTAACGCCCCAATGGCATGGATTTGCACACCTAGCTCCAGTTCAGTGGCTTGGGGGACGGCGATATGTAAAGCCCCAAGACCACTAGTTTAGGTGTATGGGGGACGATGATACGTAACGCCCCCATGCGTCAGGTTTTCTAGAGATACTCAGAAACGGATTTCCGGAAACATATTTTTCATAAGAGTTGTGTTTTATAAAAGAGTTTTCAGAAAAGATTTTTAGAAATAATTAAGTTTTCAGATAAGAAAGAGATTTTAGAGAAGATTATTTTCTGGGAGGAGTTCGTTTTTTTTAGAACCATGAATTTTTAGAAAGAATTAGTTATCATTTTAAATTGTCCACTCACTTGGTCGTTCAAACGATCGAACCCCCCGACTCCTAATTTCTTATTTTGCAAGTTACTTAGAGGACAAGCTCGAGAGGATGGATACTGATGGCAGTCACTAGGGTGTTGAGTCCACCAGTTAGAAATGCAGTACATTCACAGTTTAAGAAAAGTAATAAATTGTGCATATTGAATAGTTGAGATTGTGTGTGTGTAGTAAATTAAAGTGTCATTGACAGAAACTTAGATGTAATATTATGTATTCACAATTATGAGTATTGAAGGTCCATATGCCTGAACTATATTTTTTACGCGTTAGTAGTAATGTACATAGTCAATGAGTCAGAGGATCAGGGGAATAGAATGGCCTATTCCCTGCTAGTAACATTTCCTGGAGGGGGATGTTACAAATATGGTATCAGAGTTTGGTTTAGGGAGTCAGTGATTGCAGTTTGTAGTGTGCTGGGGTCTTATATACTTAGTATGCTGGGTGTGGACACAGACACAGAGGTGGGCGACGCTGTCCGGGCTCACAGCCCGTCGGGAGTACGGAATAGTCCTGGGGGACTAAACCGGAGAATAAATGGAGTCGCCACCCAGTGTGAACTGTGAAATGATTTAAGGCCGCACTCACCCCTCGCAAGGGAAGACCTCAAACCGTTGGGTTCGGAATGGTCCCTTAATTATGCCAATTGTAATGAAAGGATTTATGTGAAAATGCAAGATAATTTAATCAACACCCAAGTTTGCACACCCATAAAAGTAAATAAAATAAAAACGAGTGCATTATTCCATAAACATATCAAATAAAGAAATATGAAAATGTAAATAAATAATAATGGTAAAAAGCGTCAATAATAAAGTGAGATGATTAAGTATGTAATGCAAAAGAAATTACCAAAGAAGCAAACATGAATGAAATATGAGGAAGGGAAGTCGATTCACTGCATGCACATTCGTGTAGCGTTCAGAAACGCGTTTGAACGGTAAACATAATGCATGCGTTCGAGTAGCGTTTGGAAACATGTTCGAACGGGATAAGGTCGAATGTATGCGTTCGAGTAGCGTTTGAGAACGCCTTCGAACGATATTACCAAAGTGGTATCTAAAATGACATAAACACATGCGTGAATGTGTAGGCATTGCATTTTTGCATGTGAAACCCAATGATGAGTCTCAGTTGGAGGCACTACCTTTTAAGTCGCGGAAGCCGTGGGAAACGACGTCGGAAGGGAGGATCAAGAATTGACTCATATTCGGATTAAGTTCACTAGTTTAGCTTCGGGTTACTTGTTGGTTTTCCGTTAAAAATTATTCCTGGCCCAAATCCTCGCAAGCCCCTTTGCCTTGACCCAAAACCCCCGCAAGCCCACACACCTTGTCCACACAAACCAAACCCCACACGCCCAATCACCCTAATTACACCCAAATTAAATAAAATATTAGATTAAATATTAATTAGATAATGTATTTGAATTAAATAAAATATTTAAGCCATTTACCAATTAAATAAACATAATATATAATCATACCTAATTTGGACAAATCAAATATATTAACTTCCTAACTAAACAAAATCACATACTAAATTAAAAAGATGCCATGCCTAATCCTAACCAATCAAATATATTGTATTCCTAATTTGAACCAAATTTGTCCCCCCTCAATCTAATCTTTTCCTTGTTGGATACAAATCAAATCCTCCCTTTAATACCAAATCCTATTCCTTGTGAGACAAGGTGAAGCCCTAGCCTTTCTCTATATAAACCACACCCCTCTCCAAGGCATTCCCCCCTTCTAGTTTACGCCCATCACAAGAAATAAAGAAGCAAAGAATTTCCAACCCCCTCTCCAAACTCTCCATTCACGCATATTACACAAAAAATATAACAAATTTCTCTTCATGTCATTCCCCTACTTGACCGAAAAACACCCCCACAGTCTGGTGACTCCACTGGGGATAGAGAATCAGCCCGAAATATTGTCTTGTAATGTTTGGATTTTTGTTCTAATTGACCGTGTTTATAGTGGATAAAATGAGGGTTTAATCAAGGTAATTTTAATCTAGGTAATTGTTTGGTGTCTTTCTTCATTCACTACCTTCCTAGAAGGAAAAGCTGTGAAGGCACCTATATAGCCATCTACCCTTAGCCTATTGTGATGGACTAATTTGGAGGACTCGTTGTTTATTCCTGTCACCAAGCGATAAGAGCCTAAGAGGCTAGGGTACTTAAGAGAGCCTCGCTCCACCCTCCCTCTAGGGAATCTACAATATGAAATCCATTTGACAGTCAGTCACACACCATAGCTCATTGGTACGTACCTTAGTGTATAAAAAAGGGTGCGCTCACTTGGTCGCTTGAACCCTTGATTGGGGAGACCTAGTTGTGGGCCATCATTCGCCGGTGAGAGCCTTTGTCTACACTCTTGCGAACCCACCCATAGACTAGGTTTGTATGGTTAAAGTAACAATTATTTCCCTGAATATGTGCTTGTGGACCATCCTCATTTGGATGCAGTTGGAATATTGTCAGAAATGTAAACTTGCTGGGCCATTTAAACTGGGGCGAGTTCGTACCTTATGACTATTAGGCCCAAAGCTTCTGAAATGTTGATGGGCCATTATGTAGAAATTATTACTTTATGTTTGCATTATCTTTCTTTTATGATTGTGTTTGGGAACATCGTCGTTTGGATCCATTTGGACCATTTGTCATGGGATATGGGCTTGTTGGGCCATTTAAACTAGGACAAGAATGTATTTTATGACGATTGGGCCAAAGGCTTCTAATTGCTGATGGGCCACTTTGTGCTTGTGTTCGGAACGTTACCATTTGGATTTAGTTGGGCTCCTTGTCATGAGATGTGTACTCGTTGGGCCATTTAAACTGGGACGAGTTCACTCCTATGACAGTTAGCCCAAAAGCTTCTAAAATGATAACGGGCCGATTAGTTTGAAAATTTTAGTTGATTTGGTATGTTATATATATTACATGCATCTCATGCACCTCATATATACATATGTCATGTTAACACATTCTATGTCTCAAAAAGATATCATAGATATCGTTTGGTTAGAGAAGGAACAAGGCTCATTAAAAGAACAGTAACAGTCATGAGTGAATCCGGTAATGAGGTATCCCATATGGATCAGTTAGAGAACAGTCTCGCCAAGATTACTGAACAGTTGCAAGCCTTGACTACTGCTATGGCTGGTATGGCTGTGCCCCGTGCTGGGGGAAATTCTGAGAATGTGAGGCATGAGGAGCCTCCGAATGGGTTGGGGGATGATATCCCCACTTTTGATGATGATATGGCAGAGTATGCAACATACAGAGTATCTGGGTCTCAGGCACAGTTACAGAAACTTCGGGATCAGGTTGAATCAGTTACCCGCAAGATGAGGGGTAAGAATGAGGATTTGCTGGATTATGACACACTGACTTTCGAGGAACAGTTGCCGGCACAGTTCAAGATGCCTGATATGGCTAAGTTTAATGGGAATGGGGATCCAAGGGTGCATCTCCGACAGTTTGTATCAGTCATGAGTTCAGTGGGCTTATCTCAGCGCCAAGTGCAGAAAATGTTTGGAATGTCGCTCGAGGGAGCTCCCGTGGTATGGTACCACAGTTTGGAGAAGAAATTGAAGGAAGATTGGAGGGAGTTGGCTGATGCTTTTTTGAAGCAGTATGTCACTGACCTAGAGATCGATCTGTCACTCCGTGATTTGGAGAATGTTAAGCAGAAATCAGTGGAGAGTTTTAAGGAGTATGTGGACCGTGGAGGGTCAGTTGTTGAAAATGAAAACTAGGCCCTCGGAGAAGGACCAGATTAAAATGATCATCAAGGGCACCAAGCCCTCCATCTATGGGAAGCTAAGGAGGATGACCTCCATGATTACTGATTTTCGGCAGTTGAGGGAAACTGTCATGGATATTGAGGAAGAAGAGGCCGAAAATAGAAAATTCTATGGTCTGAACAGGAGGCCCATTGGGGGGACATCGGGAACAAATCCCGTTTCTGCTGAGATTGAGAGAAGGACCGCTATCCGGATCGGAGATTCAACTTGGGTAGGCCCTTGTCCAAAGTATTGGAGAAGTTGAAGAGACAAGGACTTCTGTCACCCCTAGAAGCCAAGCCATTACCCAATCCCCCACCATCACATTATAACCTAAGCCTTTACTGTCACTTTCACCAACAAAAGGGCCATGACACCGACAACTGCGTCCGACTCCGCCATGAAATCCAAGACCTGATAGACTCCAAGAAAATACCTGACCCAGAAACAGAACAGCCTGACACACACAGAAACCCCTTACCCAACTACCGTGCCGTACCACCACCAGCCTATATGATCAATTCTGGCCTCCTAGAAGACCTTGTCCTAAAATCCTTTCACTCTCAAGCCTTTTGCCTGGGAATCTGGGATAGTACTAGTGAAAATGAGACTGAGCAGGGAAAAATTTTTTGGCTTGATTTCTCTAGCAGTGATGAGGAAGAAGTAAGGGGAATGACGCGCAGCGGTCGTTTTTACAATGATATGGCAGAAAAGGGTAAGGAAGTTTTGACAGATGGTAGAGAAGTGGTTAAGACTGCAGAAAATACTGAGGGGGATATAGTGCTGAGGCAATTGAGGAAGACTAGAGCACAAGTGAGTATCTGGGAACTGTTATGTGCTTCTCGGGAGCATAGGCAGGCCATGGTTGAGGCCTTGAGCAAGATTGTGGTACCGAAGACGCCAACCCTGCAATGTTTGTTGGGTCAGTTCAGAAAGAAGCTTTGCATATATCTTTTTCTGAGGATGAACTCCCGGCGGAGGGAAGAAATCATAATAGGCCTCTATTTATCAGGGCCAAGGTGAGGGGCAAGAGAACTTCATGTGTGATGGTGGATGACGGCTCGTCCATCAATGTGTGCCCGCTGAAAATTCTGGCGAGATTGGGTATGAAAGCATCAAACTTGGACCCCTCCAGCATGACTATTAAGGCTTATGATGACAGCAAAAGGGGAGTCGAGTGTACTTTTGTGGCTATGGTCAAGGTAGGCCCTATTGAAGATGAAGTTGAGTTTACAGTGCTGGACATCCCAGCCACTTTTGCCTTGTTGTTGGGAAGGCCTTGGTTTCACAAACTTGGGGGCGTGCCTTCCACTTTACATCAGATGATCAAGTTCCCGTATGAGGGAGAAGTTGTTACTATCCGGGCTGAGGTAGATAATGTAGTGGCTGCCTTGGAGATACAACCTTTCACGAGGTTTCAGGTGTCAGCTACTTTTGAGGAATGGGTGGATCCTGGGGTGGCTAGGATCATGAAAAAAATGAAGTTTGAGCCGGGTGAAGGTTCAAAATTGCCAGATTTCAGAGGACAGACTACTCGGAGAGGTTTGGGGTACAAATCTGATGAAGAAAAACCGAAGGTCAAGAAAAAGGGCCTGAAACTGATGGATGTTTTGTGAAAGCTTCAGGATATCAAGGGGAGCCTGAACCTGTGGAAGTTAATGGAATTGTGGTACCTGGGTTTGAGATCTTCCAGGATATGTTGGGTAAGAAGCTGATAGTTGAAGAAATTGTGAAGAAAGAAGAAGAGAATTGGGAGGAAGAACTGATGAAGTTGCAGAGCCTGACTCTGGGAGAGGACAAAAAGCCTGAGGAAGACCTGATTGCAGAGGAAGAAGTGTCTATAGATGATGAAGACATTTACCTTCCTGATTTGTTTGAATGTACTTCCGCATTATCCAATAATAAAGACATTTCTTTTGCTTACTTGCTTGAGTCATTTCCATTTACTCTGCACGAATCAAGCATATTTGACATCAGTTCAGCCAGAACTACTGCATTTAACTTGGATACACTTGAGAACCCCAAGGAAATTCTGATTGCAAGTGAAGTAACCTCTGAAGAGAGGGAGAAACTAGAAGAAGTGTTGGTCAGATATGCCAAAGTGTTTGCTTGGTCCTATGAGGACATGCCTGGGGTAGATAGAAACATTACCCAACACACAATACCAACTTATAAATATGAGGCCAGTAAAACAGAAACTTCGACGGATGAGACCAGAATGGGCTGAGAAAGTCACAGAGGAAGTTAAAAAACAGATAGATGTGGGGTTCCTGGAAGTAGTAAAGTATCCTGAGTGGTTGGCTAATATAGTGCCAGTGCCAAAGAAAGACGGGAAGGTCAGAATGTGTGTAGATTACAGAGATCTCAACAAGGCTTGTCCGAAAGATGATTTTCCTCTGCCGCATATAGATGTTCTGGTTGATAATGCGGCTTTATCTGCCATGTATTCATTTGCAGATGGATTTTCAGGTTACAATCAGGTTCTCATGGCTGAGGAAGACAAACATAAGACTGCATTTGTTACTGAGTGGGGTACTTATTGTTACAAGGTAATGCCGTTTGGGCTTAAGAATGCGGGGGCTACTTATCAGCGGATGGCCACTACACTTTTCCACGACTTGATGCACAAAGAGATTGAGGTGTATGTGGATGACATGATGGTGAAATCAGAGACAAGAGTTGGGCATATTGAAGCACTGGAAAGGTTCCTTCAGAGAGTTGACAGATACAACCTGCGGCTTAATCCCAAGAAATGTGTGTTCGGGGTGACATCAGGGAAATTATTTGGTCATACAGTGGGAATGGGCGGAATAGAAGTAGATTCTGAGAAAATCAAGGCAATCACAGAAATGCATGCACCGAAGACAGAAAAAGAAGTCAGAGCATTCTTGGGAAGATTCAGTACATCAGTCGGTTCATCGCCAAGTTGACATCAGTATGTGAGCCTATCTTCAAACTGTTGAGAATAGATCAGCCAGTGAGATAGAATGAACAGTGTCAGACAGCCTTCGACAAAATCAGAGAGTACTTGGTAAAGCCTCATGTATTGAAACCTCCGAGACCGGGCAGACCTTTGATATTGTATTTGGCTATAGAATCAGAAGCACTGGGGGTAATGATGGTACAGGCAGATGAGACAGGGTAGTAGAACATGCAGTCTATTATCTGAGTAAGAAGATGCTCCCGTATGAGGCTCGATATCAAGAAGTTGAGAAGATCTGTCTTGCAATGGTATGGGCTTCCAGAAAATTCCGGCTTTACTTCCTGTCATATAAGATCCAGGTAGTGGCAAAGGAAAATCCTCTGAAGTATCTTCATTCAGTGCCTTCACTAGTGGGAAAATTGGGTAGATGGTTGGTATTGTTGACAGAGTTTGACATTTAGTATCTCAACTTCAAAGTGATCAAAGGGCGAGCAGTAGCAGAGTTTCTGGCATTGCAACCTGTTGAGGGGGATCAATATAAGTTTGAATTTCCAGATGAAGAGATCCAAGCAATAACAGTTCAGAGATGGAAGATGTATTTTGACAAGGCAGTGAATTACAAGGGAGCCGGAATTGGAATCGTGATAGTAACCCCCGAGGGAGAGACTTTGCCTTTGGCCAAGAGGTTGACATTCAGAGTGACTAACAACATGGCCGAGTATGAAGCATGTGCTTTTGGTTTGACGGCATTGATAGCCTTGAAGGCCGGGAGTGAGGAAGTCGACAGAGATTCTATGTTGGTGGTCCAGCAGATGCGAGGAGAATGGGAATTGAAAGAAGAACGGTTGAAACCTTACCTTTTTCACCTCAGAAAATTGGCACAGGTTATCACCGAGTGTAAGTTTCAGCACTTACCGAGAGAAGAGAATCAGATGGCAGATGCATTAGCTACACTTGCAGCAACTTGGGAAAATCCAGAAAAGTTAGTGATGAGGCCATTGATACTGACAACAGCAAGCATACCTATTTATGAGATAGAAAGAATTCTGGAAGTTGAGGTCGACGACGGTAAACCTTGGTATTATGACATTCAGAGGTATCTGGAACATGGTGAACTCCCGGAAGAGGCAAGCAGAAAAAACAGAATAGCCATTCAGAAGTTAGCTTCCCAGTATGTGACTTTGAAAGGAGAACTGTACAAGAGGCAAGCAAACGGTATTCAGTTGAAGTGTTTGAGAAAAGAAGAAGCTCAGCATGTAATGGAATAAATACACACTGGGGTATGTGGTCCGCACATGAACGGGTTGAATCTGTACCGAAAGATAGTGAGACAAGGTTTTTATTGGTCAACCATGGAAACAGACTGCGCGAAGATGGTAAAGCACTGTCATGACTGTCAAGCATACGGTAATTTGAATCACTTTCCGCACACAGAGTTGCACGGGTTGTCAGAGCCGTGGCCCTTTTCAGCATGGGGAATCGATATGATTGGAGAGATTCGACCGAATGCATCGAATGGGCATCGCTTCATAATAGTGGCGGGGGACTACTTCTCGAAGTGGGTGGAAGCCGAGTCATTCCGCAATGTTACAGCAAAACAGATGGCAAAGTTTATAGCTCGGAACCTTATTTGTCGGTATGGTATGCCGCATCATGTAGTGACAGACAACGGAGTTCAGTTTCAAGGGGAGACGAAGGCAATGTTACAGAGGTATGGGATAGGCCACCACAAGTCATCACCGTACAGGCCGCAGGCAAATGGGGCAGTTGAGGCAGCCAACAAGACTATAAAGACGATTTTAGCCAAGATGACAGGATATTGCAGAGATTGGGCCGAGAAATTACCGTATGCTTTGTGGGGGTACAGAACATCAGTAAGAACAGCAACATGGGCCACACCTTACGGTTTGGTCTATGGAATGGAAGCAGTATTGCCAGTAGAAGTGGAAATACAGTCTATGAGGGTTTTAGCAGAGGCAGAATTACCGGAACCAGAATAGGCCGCACAGAGGTTTGATCAGTTAGCACTGCTGGATGAGAAGGGAACGAAGTCTTTGTATCACATGCAGTTGTATCAGAAGAGACTAGTCCGAGCATTCAATAAGAAAGTACGCCCCACCAAGATCAGAAATGGTGATTTGGTACTTAAGCAGTCGAGGCCGTCGACGACAGATCCGAGAGGAAAATTCAGACCTAACTGGGAATGACCTTACATAGTGCAGAAGGTAATGGGAAATGGAGCAGTGAAGCTATCAGACTTGGAAGGAAACAAGTTCACCGGGCCGATCAACGTGGACAGATTGAAACAGTACTTTGCCTGAGGGAGAAAGGACCGAGCGGTCACCAAGGGAATTGGCAGAAGACCTAACCCAACGGAGTAGGAAAATCATTCATGCATACACATAACATTGCATTCTTTCCGTTTTTGTTTTTGTTTTGTGTTCACAGGTTCGAAGAAAATAGAAAGCGGCAGGAATGAGCCAAACAGCGTCAATACCTCAGGCCGGTGCCTTGCCCGCCTTTATCTCCTTCTGGAGCGCCTTGTACTCGCGGCAGTCATGCTTCCAGTGACCCCGCTTGCCGCACTGGAGGCATACATCCTGAGACTTATCCTTTGGCTTCCCAGAAGCCTTTGACGCTTTGCGCTTGCCCTTATTATGCTTCTTCTTCTTGACACCTCCAGTCGCCTTGGGCCCAGCCCTCGGAGTCTGAGATGTAGAAGCAAAGTGCGCCTCGCGCTTCTTGCCCTTAAGAAGTTCCTTCTCTACCTCACGCAACGTGGACATCAGCTCTCCAAGAGTCTGCTCTTGGTTCATCATGTTGTAGTTCATGATGAACCCACTCCAAGTGTCGGGGAGAGACTGCAAGATCAAATCTATATAGGTCTCTATCTCAAAGACAATCCCCATTTGTCCAAGCTGCTCGATATCGGCAATCATCTGTGTCACATGAAGTTCAACAGATGTACCCTCTGACATCCGAGCACGGAAGAGCTTCTTTTGTAACTCATATTTTTGCGATCTAAGGTTAGATCGGTGTAGATCATTCAATTTCGTCAACATTGTATAAGGATCCAATCCCTTGTTCTGTCAACGGAATTGCTGAGTCATAACAGCAAGCATGATAGATTGAGCAGTTGCGTTGTCATCGCTATGTGTCTTCCAAAGATCTAGCTCGAGCAACTGATCAGATCTGGGCTTAGGCCCAAGAGTTCTCTCTATAGTATATAACAGCTTCTCGGATCCAAGGACTATCCTTAGATTCATGTCCCAATCGGAAAAGTTAGTGCCATTGAAGACATTATCGCCCATGATGATGTCCCGAACACTGTTCTTTCCTGTCATTTTAACTGCGATAATCTAATTATCCAATTAACAATGTAGGGTACAGTCTAACTGTTACAAGAAAAATAATACAATATTAGTCCAACTAATAAAATAATTTTGACGAAATAATTTGAAAGCGCATAAAGCTAAGTATTTGAACGAAATTCCAAATTCAATACTAGCCTCCCACTATTTTTCGGCGAGCCTCTAACCCCCTGTTGAGTACTCGGGAAACATAGTTTCCTAGTGGGCTAGGATCCCGTTAAATAACACACAACCTTGACTTTGGCCAACAAGCTGTATGATATTTAACTAGGTAGATCTCGAAGATCAATTGGATCTCATCTAATTCCTAGATCCGGTAGGTGGACCTCCAAGTCCGAAACATATATACAATATATATGCCAATATATTTTCCTAACCTTTTTCCTCTGAATCAACTAAGCCTTGGCTTTGGCACAACAAGCTTAATGATTCCAGGTAAGCGGGACCCATTGAACTTGGAAAGGTTTGTAATCAATGTCGATGGACAAGAAGTGATCTTGACTTTGGCCAACAAATCACGACTTGGACAAGACACCGATATGTAACAATGCTTTCATGATTCAAACACATCCGCAATTGACAAAGGTCTTGACTTTGGCCAGCAAACTAATGCCAATTTTGGATCTTGAGTAAAAATCACTCAATGGAAGGAAAACGCTTAATATGTTTCGAGGGTTTTTCGCGTAAATTGGCAACCAATTTATTATCTTTGTTAGGTCTCATCATTCACCCTTAAGCATGCATTCTAAAAGCATAATAAGGCGCGTAAAGTAAATTAATAACGATATGCGGATGGATATTTAACAACTTGTTCCTATAACAAATCACTTCATTTCCTCTCCCCGGCTAGCACTATTCTACTTCTACCCAATTACATAATACAATAATAGAAACTTCACTAACATTGAGGGGAATTAGGTTAGAAGAGAATACAAAGAATCAATAAAGAGAGAAGGCTGGACACGCAGGTCCAATTTATAAATTCTAAATTTACAACAATTTCTAAAATTGCCATTTCCCTTCTAATATCCATCCGATATGCGCTATTCATTCATCACATCCATGTATTCATTCAAGCATGTTATTCAATCAATCTAATCAAATTAATTAATCTTTGAATATTAGTGATCATCCAATGTTCAAACAATGATTTGATTTGGGCGAGTCCAACTCGTTTGTGAATAAGTACTCGAAGTACAAATTCTTGAATTATATCGAACTACTCTTTAAATCTAATTTAATTTGTATTCAATACTAATTCATTTATTTAATTCCAAATTAATATCTACACTTTTTAATGCGCTTTAACGACTTAGATTCCAAATCTAATCTAAATGGGTCTCAAAGCCCAATTAACATCCAATGTTGTTTAATTAAAAGTCCAATGGGCTTTCAATTGATTTCATAAGGCATGGGCTTTGGTCAATATGGGTCAAACCCAAATACCAAGGCCCAAGTAAGGAATCACCCTTATTTGCCAAGAAACCAATTTTGGCCCATTAGGCCCAATTAAACATTTAAAGCCCATTTGTTATATTTGGACTTAATGGAATGGTTTAGGCCCAAATTTGGATCCAATCCATTTGGCCCAAACCTACTTGGCCCAACCAAGTCCATAAGGCCCAAATACAACAATTAC
Organism: Zanthoxylum bungeanum; assembly: GCA_019454045.1. NCBI lineage: Eukaryota > Viridiplantae > Streptophyta > Magnoliopsida > Sapindales > Rutaceae > Zanthoxylum > Zanthoxylum bungeanum. The sequence goes on from SKCR01049137.1 coordinate 39,742, forward strand.
AAGCCCAGTTCAAAATCAAGCCCAATTAATCAAATTTTAAAATTCCAAATTTTCTAATTCAATTAACCAAA
>SKCR01049138.1:0-39770 GCA_019454045.1 Zanthoxylum bungeanum
CAATCGGTAAACTTTGGTTTTGGTGGTTGGGGACCTTAACCGGTTCTGTGTACACCTCTTCTGGGTTTATCGAGAATCGTAGTGTACTGGATGTGATGTCGAGATGGAAGTATCACTTCAGACATATGGAGGTGATGATCACGCAGGACGCAGAACTAGTACTCTATAAAAGGTTGCAACCGTCGGGACAATATGACCAGGTCAGGATTGTCCGATTTAAAGAAACTAGTTGCTTGATGTCCGATATATGTTCGTACGGGGCAGACACATCTCCAGCCCCAGGCCTAACATGTGATCGTCCGATACTGGATCGATGTACGCAATACTACGGTATACTACGCTTGATATAGATCTAATATTCCAGTAAGAATATTTCTGGAGAATTGGGTAGGCATGGCGCTTTGCTAGAAGCCAACATTGTCTTGTAAATCGGTAAAAACGTAGTACGAGGTACGTACGTGTTTGGATTATCCAACGACCGTATTTACTGCCAACATATCCGGAGATCTCTTGGGTCGCTTCCTGAAGATTCACCTATGATGTTTGATTTGAACTTTATTAATCTTGGATTAATAAGGAGAAACTTTATCTTGGATAAAATGCCTTATTAGGAGAGAGAGAGAGATCGATTAATCTGGAATTAATCGATAAAATAATATATTCGATATATTATTAAACGAAATTAGATTTCGACGCGGAATTAAAATCGGATTTTTAATTCGGGCAAACGAATTAATTTAGAATTAATTCATTAGCGAACTGAATGGTAATTTCGCAAGGCGTAATTATTTAATTCACGTCGCGACGGAAATTCGTTAATTGGAATTAACGAAACCGAGCCCGAAAGTGCTTGCGGACACATTCGTATTTTGAATCGAGTGATATCCGCAAATCACATCGCGATATCTCATTACTTAATACGAATAGATAGTGAATGTATCTAGTCACCTTTAAGGGATGATGCATTGTCTCTAATCTCAAAGTTTGGTAATGATAGAAAATGATGGATTCATTTTGGAGGGAATGCCATGCACGGTTTTGGAAGGATTTTTTGCATTAAAAAAATTCTTTTGGTATTAGATATCACTTCACTTTTCATTTTCCTTGGTCATTCACGTTTTTTGGCATGCAAAGGAAAGAAAATCAAAAGTGAAACACTCTCCTCTCTTCCTCTCTTGCTCACCCCGTGAGCTGCACCAACAAGGCAGAAAATTGTTTTCTCATTCTCCATTTTTGCTAGCACAAGCAAGGAATCAAAGGAGGTGATAGGGAAACCACCTTGGAGCGTGGAATACACAAAGCTTAGAGCTTTCAACTCTTTCCTCCTCTTGGCCGAAACTTCAAGGATCTTGGAGCTCCAACCTTTGTTCATCTTTTCATCACAAAAGCTTTGTAAGTATGATTCCGCCATGCTTCAAGTTTATTATATATATTCATTGTTGTATTTCATAAGCTTAATCTTTCCTTTGGGACATATAATAGAAACCAACAATGGTATCAGAGCTAGTTTTAAGCATGAAATATATTAGGTTAAAATTTGGGTAAAATTGATTGAAGCATGTTCTTGTGAAATTTGATGAATGAGTATGCTTACATGTATATAGAATGATGTTATATGGAATCAATTTTGAGAAAAATGCATTGGATGATTTTTCCCAAAAATGTAACCTTGGCCGAATGGGTATGAACATTGGATGTGTTGGATTTTTTGTGTACAAGATCATTTGATTACTTAAAACGTATACGGGACGTAGATTAGTAATTCAATCGGATTGAAAAACAAATCGACACGGAAAACTCACCTTGGCCGAATGTTAATGGACATGTAAATGAGTTGATTTTTGTTAAAATTAATGTTGGACATTTATTTTGAAAAATAGATGATTAATAAATTAAATGGGTATTTTTGAAATATTTGGTTTAATATATTAATCTTGGTTTTACACTTTAATTAATTGAACTTTAATGTTTGGAATATTAAAATTTAATTAATGGGCTTAATTGGTGAATTGGGCTTTTAATATTGTATTTGGGCATAATGGGCTTGGTTGGACCAAGTAGATTTGGGCCAAAAGGATTGGATCCAATTTGGGCCTAAATCACTCCATTAAGTCCAAATATAATATAATGGGCTTTAAAAAAATTTAATTGGGCCTTATGGGCTTAAAATTGGTTTTATGGCATTTAAGGGTGATTCCTTATTGGGCTTGGTAATTGGGTTGACCCACATTGACCAAAGCCCAAGCCTTAATAAATCAATTGAAAGCCCATTTGACTTGAATTAAATTAAACATTGGATGTTAGTTGGGCTTTGAGACCCAATAGGATTAGATTTAGAATCTAAGTCTTTAAAGCACATTAAAAGTGTAAACATTTAATTTGGAATTAAATAATTGAATTAGTATTGAATACGAATTAAATTAGATTTAATAAGTAGTTCGATATAATTCATGAATTCGTACCTTATGTACTTATTCTCAATCGAGTTGGACTCGCGCAAAATCAAACCGTTGTTTGAACATTGGATGATCACTTAAACAAAGACTAATTAATTGGATTAGATTGGTTGTAAAAGCATGTCTTGTTTGAAAATATATGTATGTGATGAATGAATAGTGTATATCGGATGGATATTAGAAGGGAAATGGTAATTTTAGAAATTATTGTAAATTTGGAATTTATAAATTGGACCTGCGTGTCCAGCCTTATCTCTTTATCTCTTTGTATTCTCTCTCACCTAATTCCCCTCAATGTAAATGAGGTTTCTCTTATTGTATTATGTAAATGGGGGTAGAAAGTAGAATAGTGCTAGCAGGGAGAGGAAATGGAGTGATTGTTCTAGGAACAAGTTGTTTATATATCCATCCGCATATCACTGTTTATTTACTTACGCGCTTTATGATGTTTTAGAAGCATGCTTAGGTGTATGATGATGAGACCTAACAAAGATAAATAATTGGTGCCAATTACGCGAAAATCCCTCTATTTATATTAAGCAAATATCCTTCCATTGAATGATTCTGTTCAAGATCCGAAGTTGGCATTGGTTTGTTTGGCCAAAGTCAAGACCTTTGTCAATCAAGGATGTACTTGAATCATGAGAGTTTTTGTTGCATATCGGTGTGTTGTCCAAATCGTGATTTTTATTGGCCAAAGTCAAGATCACTTTTTGTCCAATGACATTGATTACGAAAGTTTCTCGTCATGGGTCCCGCTTAACTGGAATCATTAGGTTTGTTTTGGCCAAGCCAAGGCCTAGATGATTCGGGGAGATGGTTAGGAAAATGTAATGGAACATTGACATTATACATATGTTTCAGACTTGGAGTCCACCTAACCGGATCTAGGAATTGGATGAGATCCAATTGATCATAGAGATCTACCTAAGTTAAATAGCATACAGCTTTTATTGGCCAAAGTCAAGGTGTTGTGTTATTTTAACGGGATCCTAGCCCACTAGGAAATGCGATTTCCCGAGTTCTCCACAAGAGGGTTAGAGACTTGAAGAAAATAGTGGGAGGCTATTATTGAATTTGCAATTTCGTTCAGATACTTAGCCTTACGCGTCTTTCAAAATTATTTCGTCAATATTTTAATAATTAGTTGGACTAATATATTGTTATTTTGCTTGTAACAGTTTGACTGTACCCATAACATCGTTGAACTTTATAGTTGGACTATAGTTGTCAAGATGACTGGCAAGGGTAATGTCCGCGACATTATCATGGGCGATAATGTCTTCAAATGGACAAACTTTGCCGACTGGGAAATGAACCTCAAGATAGTGCTTGGGGCTGAGAGGGTGCTGTATACTATTCAGAGACCTCTCCCGCCTAAACCCACTGAGCCACTGGAGCTAGAGTTATGGAAGACTCATAGTGACGATTGTGACCAAGCTCAGTCAGTTTGCTAGCTGCAATGACCAGCATTTCAGACGCCAGACAGGGACTTGGATCCCTATAAATGATGGAAAGATGCATGATCTCCACCGCACCAACAAGCGGATGAGAGGTACGAGCAGTAAGGAAAACTCTTCCGCTCCCGGATGACAGACGGCGCATCAGTTGAGGCCCACGGGACTCAAATGATCGCTGACATAGATGAGTTAGCCAGATGGCATGTCTTGGAGCAGAGCTGACGATTGATATGCTATTACAATCGCTACCGTACTTGGAAACAATCATCATCAACTATAAGTTGATGGACACTGACGACACTCTTGGAGAGTTGTTGTCTGTGCGTGAAGGAGTCGAAAAGGAACTCCTAAAGGGGAGCAAGTGCGAGGCGCATTATGCATCGACCTCTCATGCGCCAAGGTGGCTGGGCCCAAGGCAATTGGAGTGCGAGGAGAAGAAGTTCAGAAAAAGGGCAAAGCAAGTTGACAGTGGCTTCTAGGAAGCCAAGGACAAATCTCGACGACCCAATCTGCCTCACTGCAGGAAGAGGGGTCACTGGACACGTGACTGCGAAGGCAAAGGGCCGAGGGATGATATCAAGCTTGCAAGGCTTATCGCCTTGGTATGTTTGTTCTTGAGATAAATAGAATACTCTAGTAAAAATCTGCGTGTCAATGAGTCATTCTATTTTGGTTTTGGACAAAAGTTTGATTTTTCTTTTCGTTTGTTTGGTTGGAACACCTTTGTGGGGATTTGCGTGCGATGTTGGCTAAGGCTGTCGCCTCCTGGTTGGTGTTTTTCTATCTTGAGATGAAACTTGGCAGAATTAGTGTTGGATGCAGTGATGAAATTTCGGTGTTGTTTTGGTTTAATTGGGTGTTTTGTTGTTTGGGTTGGGTTGATTGGAGTGGGGTTTGGATGGATTGTGACATGCGGCAGTTTGCTGGTTTTTGTGCGTCTGTGGTGGATTGTGTTGGTTGTTTTAAAGAACTGCGTGAGCCTTATCAGTGGCATGAGGGAGGTATTTTGTGTCAACGATGTTTTTGTTGTTTGTTTTTTTTTTGGCTTGTTTGTGTTTCTTGTTGAAAATTTGTTGGATTTTCTGGTTGTTGGTGCTCAGATTTGTACTATGTCCAGGATTGCAGGGGGAATAGCAGGGTGCTGGCGTCAGAGATGGATCTACGGGCGGAAACGGAACACCCGTTGCTGTTTTGGCCGTAGGGACTTTGTTTTAGAACTGCCATCAGGGCATGTACTTAAACTTTTGAACTGTTATTTTGTACCTAGTTTAACTAGGAATATTATATCTGTATCTTGTTTAACCCAGTAGGGTTACACTTTTGTATTTAGAAACACTGGTGTTATTTATATAAAATGATGCAGAATTTGCATAGCTGTTGCAAATGGTCTTTATATTTTGGATATACAATGAATCTCCTAAAATGACAAACAAAAGCTCCAAAAGGAGTAATCTAAAAGATGAAGCTTATATGTGGCATTGTCGTCTAGGACACATCAACAAGACCGCATATCCACACTTTCGAAGAGTGGGTACTTGACGAATTTGATCCCAATTCATATGACGTCTGCGAATCTTGTCTTTTAGGCAAAATGCCTAAATCACCTTTTAGCGGTAAAGGTGAACGCGCCACAGAACTGTTGGCTCTCGTTCATACTGACGTATGCGGGCCCATGTCTAGCCAGGCTAGAGGTGGATTTCACTACTTCGTAACCTTTACAGATGATGCATCTCGTTACGGTTATGTGTATCTTATGAGACACAAGTCGGAAACTTTTGAGAAATTCAAAGAGTTTCGACACGAAGTGGAGAAACAAACAGGGAAGAGTATTAAGACATTACGGTCAGACCGTGGTGGCGAATACTTAAGTATGAGTTCAAGATACTTGAAAGAATATGGTATTCTTTCACATGGACTCCTCTGGAACACCGCAATTAAACGGTGTGTCCGAACGGAGAAGAACGGAGAAACCGCACCTTGTTGGACATGGTAAGGTCAATGATGAGTCGCACTGAGCTACCAATATCCTTCTGGGGATACGCATTAAACAGTGCTATACTTATTTTGAATAAGGTACCGTCGAAGTCTGTTGAACAGACTCCATATGAGATATGGACAGGAAGGAAACCGGGTTTCTCTTTCCAGAAGATTTGGGGATGCTGGGCATATGTTAAACATTTGGAAGGTACCAAACTTGAACCCAAATCTGATAAATGACTTTTCGTAGGATATCCTAGGGAAACCAAAAGATATTACTCTATCACCCACAGAGAACAAAGTATTTGTTGCTCTACAAGCATTTTTCCTTGAGAAGGATTTTATAAATGCAGTGGTAAGTGGGAGGAAAGTAGAACTCGATAAAGATCGTAGTGATATCTGTTCCTGGCAATGAATCAACGACGGAACAAGAACAGCCCATCCGGGATGAGTCTGTACCACAAACTTCACATACACAAGGACCGCGTAGGTCGGAGAGAGTCAGAACAGTACCTGAGAGGTATGGGTTCCTGATCTCACCTCATGTAGATATTAATCTTATTGAGGATAATGAGCCTGCTACGTATGAGGAAGCGATACAAATATCGATTCCGCTTTATGGCAAGAAGCCATGAAGTCCGAGATGGATTCCATGTACGCCAACCAAGTTTGGACACTGGTTGACGCACCAGAAGGCGTAAAGCCTATTGGATGCAGATAGATCTTCAAGAAGAAGACCGACATGGATGGCAACGTACAAACGTACAAAGCTAGGCTTGTAGTGAAGGGGTATCGTCGTCAATATGGTATGATTATGATGAAACCTTCTCACCCGTTGCCATGATTAAATCCATTCGGATAATGCTTGCAATAGCTGCATATTTCGACTTCGAGATATGGCAGATGGACGTTAAGAACCGCTTTCCTTAACGGAAACCTTTTGGAGGATGTTTATATGCAACAGCCTGACGGTTTTATCGTACCAAGACTTGCAAACAAGGTTTGTAAGTTAAATCGATCCATTTATGGATTGAAGCAAGCATCACGGTCATGGAATCAGCGTTTTGATGAGATCATAAAAGAATATGATTTCGTGCAAAACGCAGATGACCCTTATGTATACAAGAAGGTTAGTGGGAGATCACTTACTTTTATTGTCCTTTATGTCGACGACGTATTGCTTATAGGCAATGACATTCCCATGCTAACGTCGTGAAAAGCTGGCTTTCATTAAAATTCTCCATGAAAGATCTGGGAGAAGCAGCCTTTATTCTTGGAATAAAGATCTACCGGGATAGATCTAGAAAGCTGCTTGGACTCTCCCAGAGTACATACATTGATAAAGTGTTGAAGCGATTCAACATGGAACAATCCAAGAGGGGATTGGTTCCAATGGTGGTACCTCTCTGTCTAAGGACATGTGTCCTAAGACTCAGGAAGAGAGAAACAACATGAGTCGGATACTGTTCGCCTCGACAGTCGGATCGATCATGTATGGCATGATATGTACACGACCTGATGTCTCATATGCTTTGAGCATGTGCAGTCGCTATCAGGCCGATCCAGGTGAAGGTCACTGGATAGCAGTTAAGAATATCCTTAAGTATCTTAAAGAACTAAGGATGCTTTCTTAATTATGGAGGTGGAGAACTTGCGGTATCTGGGTATACCGATGCAAGTTTCCAAACCGACAAGGATGACTACAAGTCGCAATCCGGGTACATTTTTTGTTTGAATAACGGAGCAGTGAGCTGGAAATATTCCAAGCAAGATACTGTTGCCGATTCAACACACAGAAGTGGAGTACATCGCTGCATGAAGCAGCAAAGGAGGCAGTTTGGATCCGAAAGTTCCTATCGGATTAGGAGTAGTTCCGTTAGCAGATCTGAGCCCGTTCCATTGTATGTTACAAAAACGGGGCGACAACACAGGCTAAGGAACCAAAGTCTCATCAACGGTCCAAGCATGTTCTTCGACGTTACCATCTGATTCGGGAGATTATACATCGTGGCGATGTAAAGGTCGAGAAGGTCACATCAGATGACAACATTGCAGATCCGCTGACGAAGGTGTTCTTCAGCAAGTTTTTGAACGACACATACATAGTTCGGGTATAAGATGCTTGAGTGACTGGCTATAGGCCAAGTGGGAGATTGTTAGACAATATGTCCCATAGCGTCACTGTTTGTAAATAATATTGTATTATGTACAAAATTAACTATGTGATAATGAAATTACCTTTTGCCGTTTTGTAATATTATTTACTTTGATATATAAATGGCGAAAATCCATATGATTAATACCGGTTGAGATGATATGAGACAATATCAATCCATAAAGGTTTAATCATTAAATATCCCTAGTCGGAGTATTATCGAGATCGGACATCGATAATGCGGAATAGACTAGTATTGCGCTTGTGCACGTTGTGAGGGCACAACGGCATAGTTCTCATATATTTAAGTATTGGATACTTATGCAAGTGCGATAGGAGGTTGTGTTTTACCGATGGTACGGAAAACAGCTTCGCTCTGGATAGACCCCGCAGAATCCCATTGGTAGTATGTCTGCGTGTCTATGGAGGCCGCATCAGGGTAGGTGTATAGGTCTTAACCTGAGACTTACATCGCTAGTACTTGCGACAATCGGTAAACTTTGGTTTTGTGGTTGGGGACCTTAACGGTTCTGTGTACACCTCTTCTGGGTTTATCGAGAATCGTAGTGTACTGGATGTGATGTCGAGATGGAAGTATCACTTCAGACATATGGAGGTGATGATCACGCAGGACGCAGAACTAGTACTCTATAAAAGGTTGCAACCGTTGGGACAATATGACCAGGTCAGGATTGTCCGATTTAAAGAGACTAGTTGCTTGATGTCCGATATATGTTTCGTACGGGGCAGACACATTCCAGCCCCAGGCCTAACATGTGATCGTCCGATACTGGATCGATGTACGCAATACTACGGTATACTACGCTTGATATAGATCTAATATTCCAATAAGAATATTTCTGGAGAATTGGGTAGGCATGGCGCTTTGCTAGAAGCCAACCTTGTCTTGTAAATCGGTAAAAACGTAGTACGAGGTACGTACGTGTTTGGATTATCCAACGACCGTATTTACTGCCAACATATCCGGAGATCTCTTGGGTCGCTTCCTGAAGATTCACCTATGATGTTTGATCCGAACTTATTAATCTTGGATTAATAACGGAGAAACTTTATCTTGGATAAAAGCCTTATTAGGAGAGAGAGAGAGATTGATTAATCTGGAATTAATCGATAAAAATATATTCGATATTATTAAACGAAATTAGATTTCGACGCGGAATTAAAATCGGATTTTAATTCGGGCTAACGAATTAATTTAGAATTAATTCATTAGCGAACTGAATGGTAATTTCGCAAGGCGTAATTATTTAATTCACGTCGCGACGGAAATTCGTTAATTTGGAATTAACGAAACCGAGCCCGAAAGTGCTTGCGGACACATTCGTATTTTGAATCGAGTGATATCCGCAAATCACATCGCGATATCTCATTACTTAATACGAATAGATAGTGAATGTATCTAGTCACCTTTATGGGATGATGCATTGTCTCTAATCTCAAAGTATGGTAATGATAGCAAATGATGGATTCATTTTGGAGGGAAAGCCATGCACGGTTTTGGAAGGATTTTTTGCATTAAAAAAATTCTTTTGGTATTAGATATCACTTCACTTTTCATTTTCCTTGGTCATTCACGTTTTTTGGCATGCAAAGGAAAGAAAATCAAAAGTGAAACACTCTCATCTCTTCCTCTCTTGCTCACGCCGTGAGCTGACTGCACCAACAAGGCAGAAAATTGTTTTCTCATTCTCCATTTTTGCTAGCACAAGCAAGGAATCAAAGGAGGTGATAGGGAAACCACCTTGGAGCTTGAATACACAAAGCTTAGAGCTTTCAACTCTTTCCTCCTCTTGGCCGAAACTTCAAGGATCTTGGAGCTCCAACCTTTGTTCATCTTTTCATCACAAAAGCTTTGTAAGTATGATTCCGCCATGCTTCAAGTTTATTATATATATTCATTTTGTATTTCATAAGCTTAATCTTTCCTTTGGGACATAAATAGAAAACCAAAGTCATGCAATCATGTTAAAAAGGCGTACTGAGATCAATAAGATGTTGGAATCAAGCAACAATTGAGGAAGTTCCAAAAGAAACAAAGCAACAGATGGAGGAAAAGAGCAAAGGAAAAAAGAAAAATCATTCCACCTCCACCTTTTCCTCAGCGTCTTCAGAAGAACAAATTGGACAAGCAGTTTTCTCGGTTCCTGGAGATCTTCAAAAAGCTGCATATCAATATTCCATTTACAGAAGCGTTGGAAAAAATGCCCACCTATGCTAAATTCATGAAAGATATTCTTTCATGAAAACCGAGATTGGGAGATTACGATACAGTAGCATTAAAAAAAGAATGCAGTACCATCATTCAGAGGAAACTTCCCCCGAAGCTGAAAGATCATGGAATTCACTGTTCCTTGCGTCATAGGACAACATAACTTGGTAAGGCTCTGTGTGATTTAGGTGCGAGTGTTAACTTAATGCCTTTCTCTATTTTTGAAATTACAGATTGGAGAAACAATGCCAACTTCAGTCTCACTACAACTTGCTGATAGAACGCTCGTATTTCCAAGAGGCTTAGTTGAGATGTGCTGGTCAAGGTTGACAAATTCATTTTCCCAGCAGATTTTATTGTCCTTGATATGGAGGAAGACGCAGACGTGCCAATCATCCTTGGGAGACCATTCTTGGCTACAGGTCGAACCATTATTGATGTACAAAAAAGAGAACTAACCATGAGGGTATATGACCAAGAAGTAACATTCAATGTTTTCAAGGCCATGAATTTCCCAGATGATGAAAAGAAGGAGGAATGTTTCAAACTCGATGTGATACACAGTACCATTCAGAACTCCAATGCAATGGAAAGTTCTACTAACAAACTTAAAACATGTCAATTGCCTGTGGAGCCTAAAGATAAAGCGTCTTTTGTACTGAAGAAGCCAATTCTTACACTACAAGCAACAGAAGAGAAAAAGTTCCACCAGCTCAACGAATTGGAGGAATTTCACAATCAGCCTTTTGAGGATGCCAAATTGTACAAAGAAAAGGGCAAGAAAAGGCATGATGAGAATTTAGTGCGCATACAACTGGAACTAGGGCAGAAGGTACTGTTAAACAAATCAAGGGTGAAATTCTTCCCATGGAAGCCAAAATCACGGTGGTCAGGTCCATTTGTGATCACCAAAGTTTTACCAAAAAGAGCCGTTGAGATATATGATCCTGACGCTAACAAAACTTTCAAGGTTAAAAACAAGAGTGTCAAGCACTACTGGGGAGAATCATTTGAGCGACAAAAAGAAAGTGTTACACTTTCAGATCCAGCTTAACGTTCGAGAAGTCAAGTCTGGCTGACGACTTTAAACTTAGCGCTAGCAGGGAGGCAACCCATGCAATTTGTGTATATATTGTGATCTGGTGTGTTTTATTTTTGCAGGTTTAGTCATTTCAAGATGGAAGAAGCACTCGCAAATCTTCGCAAGCAATTTCCTTCTCTCCCTCAAAAATCTCTGATGAAAGTTTACAAAGCTCGCTTGGAACGGATGAGGTTACTGATGATCAAAGGTATTCCTACTGACATTCGTTGGATTATTGAAGCACGAGTCCGATTGGCATGTGAGTCTTCTGACTCTTTTATTTCAAATCTGCCTGGTTTTGGAAGAAGCACCTATGCAAAGAAATGTAGAGCTAAGCAAATGGGTGTTTGTTACAAATGTGCACGCTGAAATTGCAATACTCGTTGTCGTTCTTTAGGAATGATGTCTGATAATCGTGAAGACAAAATTAAATTCATTAGGGATGGCTTGAGTAAGGAGTCTTTAGATGATATATCTTCGACTCTTGAGACGCATCCCAGTGGATATTTTCACATAGCCATTCGTAAATTACAAACACAATTCCAAAAAGAAAGACAAAGTCTTGGGAATCTGACTCAAAAAGACCCTGTTTGCCAGTTTATAAGAAAATTGGATGGGAAGCTTGTCCCTGACGCATAGACGTCAATCAAGCCGTTATTTTTCTTGTAAATATTATATCTCTTTGTCTTTTCTTAATAATTGTGATTTGTTTTGTTGTTTGCTTTTAATTTTCTCAGACAAGATTCAGACCTTTTTGACTATCACGATTTTATTTCGCTACTAATCGTCCTCTGGAAGATACTTGTGCTATTTTTACTCACTCTTTTCAGGTACTATAAATTCAGCCCGTCATTACACTTTTGAAGGCATCCAGAGTTGAGAAAGAAATACATATAAAAATGGAAGCCACTTCAAGAAGACGAGTTGAAAACATCTGTGTGTTTTGCGGTAGTAGTGTTGGAACTAAACCACAATACGTAGAAGCAGCACAAGAATTGGGTCGAGTCTTAGCTGCAAGGAATATGCACTTAATATATGGCGGAGGCAATCTGAGACTTATGGGGATCGTTTCAAATGCTGTACAGGAAGGAGGCAGTCACGTTTTGGGAATCATCCCAAAACCCTTGGCAGAGGCAAATCTTATTGGATCATCAAACGGAGAGGAACTTATTGTGCCAGGTATGTCTGAATGATTGGTAGAAATGATTAACCGTGCTGATGCTTTTATCGCTTTGCCATGTGGCTTGGGTACATTGGAGGAAATTTTTATAGTGCTATCATGGGCGAACCTGAACATACACCAGAAACCGCTTGGATTGTTTAACGTTGATGGATTTTATGATTTTCTTTGTGTGTTTCTTGATGATGCCCGGAGAAATGGGTTCGTGTCAAAACCTTTAAAAGAACTCATCTTCACTGCCAGAACTGCTCCGGATCTAATAGACCAACTCTTATCCTATGAACCACAAGTTGACCCTATCATTTCAAAGATAAATTGGTCCGAGGACGATCGTGGTAAGAGGCATCAGATTAATCTGGATCTTAACTTTTAATTTCCTGTAGAATTTCAGCTAACCAGGTACTATCTTCTAAACTCTTCTTCTACTGTTTAAGACATTGGGGACAATGTCTCATTAGGTTTGGGGGAGGGAATTAGTTGATTAGTATCTTGTGTTTTAGTTGTGTGTTGTTTTTATTTCAAAATTTTTCGAAAATACAAAAAAATTGAAAAATTTTCAAAAATTACAAATATATTTTGTGTTTTTATTTTGAATAAAAAGGTGAAATTGGTAAGAGATAGCTGAGTAAGGAGTTTTCACTCCTGAGACGTATCTCAAACCTAATTCGGAAGAAGTTAATTTTTGTTTATTTCCTTTTGAATTATTTAATTTGTAAATTCTCTATAAAACTGACTAAAATGGATCTTCATATGCTTAGTTAGCAGGTATTATCAACATACATAGTAACATACGGACATGAGCTAAAATTGAAAAGTTTGTATTATTCAGTGCTCTAGTTTAATTGGAGGAAGCATCTCAAAAAGTGATGGAGTAAAAAAAAAAAAACGTCTGAGATCCGAGTTATTAATTCTGTAAGGGTGTTTTAACACTTAGTGCCCTAAAACCAACTGGTTGGGAGTAACTGACCCAAAGCTCGTTACATGGATAGAAGATGCTGCAAAAATATATATATCTGAAGTCTGAGAATTAAGTCCGTAGGGGTGTCTTAACACCTGGTGCCCTAAAGCCAACTGGTTTGGGAGCCACCGACCTAACAATCGTTACATAGATGGAAGATATTGTATATAAATAAAAAAAAAATCAAAGAAAAAAAATCGGAAAAATCAGAAAAATTATTCCATTGCTACAAAAAGATGTGAATTCTGATAAAACTTTAGGACAAAAATATTACTCTCTTATCAACTACACTTGTGACTGTTGTGGGAAAAAATGAGTTGATTAATATTTTGTCGACTATGTATATGGAGAATGGTAAAAATAATCGGAGAATTTACTTATTCAGTAATTTAGAAAGAAAGAAAACAACTAGTAACTTGGAGTAGAAGTTTCACCTGATTAGTCACTAACTTCTTTATTCTCTTTTCTCTTGTCTTTTTGTTTTTGTGTGCATTAGTTTTATTATCTTTTTACTTTTGTAAAACGCTTGTGGGTATCGTTGCTGTAAGCCCTCACGAGACTATAACTCGTCCACTAGGGACACCTAGGGGTTTAAAGGCTTGTTGCATATGCTAAATGCAACCGTGATCCCTACGAAAGTGGCTTAGTTTAATTTTAATTATTTCTTGTATTTATTTTATTGTTTTGCTCGAGGACTAGCAAAATGTTAGGTTTGGGGGTGTGATAAGCGGAAAATATATCAATATTTACCGCCCCTTAACTAATATTTTGTTTAGTTTCTCGGGTTTGATGAACGTTTTGATATATTTTAGTTTATTTTGCAGATAAAATAATATTGGGACTTAATGAAATCATTTAGGACGAAATATGTGTCAAATAAGGGCAATTATAGGACTTGATATTTTAATTTTGGAGATTGGAAACTTGAAAGGGCGTTTTAACGAAGTGCAGTTTTGGAAATTCCAGTTTTGCGCATCTGTCATATTTTGGGCATAACGTTTTACTCAGATATCGAATTGAGCTGATTCAAGTGCCAGATTAAAGAAGACTCGAATATATACAACTTTGAAAGACAAAATAATTTCAAATTCTGAAGAGTTCATGACCGAAATTGATGAACTATCCAGAAGTGTGTGATGTGTAATTATTAAAGTCATTATCAATCATTTTCAAAGCAAAATATAAATTAATAAATAATTAATAAAAATTATCAAATCACCACCAAACAAGATAAGCAATTAGTGGAGCAATTAGTGGAGAAATTAATAATGGATTTGGTAGAGAAATTGATGGAGGCAAAATTTTGCCTATAAATACCAAGCCATTTCATTTGTAAAATTCATACTTTCTTCTTGAAATTCCTTAAGAATAAATAAGAAGATTGTATCTAGTTTGTTTATTTTCAGTTTTCAGTAATTAATTTTCGCTTTCGCACTTTCTTTTCTTTACTTTTCAGTTTTTACTTTCCGCAATTTACTTTTACGCACAAACATTTTCTTTCTTTACTTTTGCAGTTTTTATTTTTTCAAGTAATGAGGAGGTATTATCCCTTGCTGGGTAAAGGTAAAGCTTTTATTATTGCTATTTAGATTAATCTCCCTAATTATAATATATAAACGATTTAAAACCTGACTTAATAAGGATACCGCTATATTGGCCGGTTGGAAATTAATAAATTGGTTTTAACTGATTAAGTATGGATACCGCCTGGTTGGTCGGTTGATAATTAATTATTAATTTGACTTAATCAGGATACCGCCTATATGGCTGGTTGGTAATTATCAAGCAAAGTTAATATATTATATTAAGAGAGATATCTAAAATAGTAGTAATAAAAGTTGATCATCTAACCCCATCATTTTCTTTTATTGTACTTTTACTTTATTTAATTTCAGCAATTTACTTTTATTTTTTTTTTACTTTTTACTTTTTACTTTTACTTTTTACTTTTTTTTTTACTTTTCAGCAATTTATTTTTCAGTATTTAATTTTCAGAATTTACTTTATGTCATTTATTTTATTTAAATTTTTACTACCCGTAAATATGTGTCGTAACTAAGTCAGTTATCTGGGGTTGTGATGAAATCCAATATCACCGGGTTATAAGGGGTTAGATTATAGCTTGGGTAATATAAAGATTTATTTATTGAGTCTTAATCTTAATGCTTTTTCATTAACTGGCCATAATAAAATTGATCTGGTAAATCTAAAATGAACTAGACATAGGGATTTTAGGTTTCAGCCTTAGACTCAATAGCCCATGATCTTCCTTGAGGATAGATAACCCTTTAATAGATTTCCTTACAGGATATGAATATACCTGTCGGGCGGGGGTAGCCATAATTGGAACTTAAACTTAATGAATCCAGATAATTTGGTTGACATAGACATATGGTTCAATTGGGTTAAACTGGGTATTTGTGTCTGACCATCGACAGAGGCTTACACATAATTTATTGTTCCAGGTTAATAAATCAATATATTACCCAACTTTAAGATAACCACTTCATCTTTAAAATGATATTGGAAGAAATCACAACCCTAGATTGTTTTTAATATTGAATTTTCTTAAAACCTACTTTCGAACAATTTTATTTACTTTTTTTTTTTAAAATTTAGATCGTCACCATTTCAAATCAATCAAACAACCAGTTAGATACTAGTAATCAATTGACCTTATAAAATTAATAGATTAGATATTAAGTCCTCGTGGGATCAATATTTTTATACTACTTGAAAGATACGTGTGCGTGCGTTATACATGTGTGTTTACGCCGGTCACTGTCTATTCCTAGTTTCTTGTGGAATTCGATGTCTATATAAGGCACCTGAGACTTTTAAATCTATTTAAATAAATTTATGAAAAGGGAAGGAATCTTACATCTACTGGGCACTTTAATACTTGCTCAGGCTCTTTCTACTCTCTTTACTACTATAGATTCTAGTATTTCTATATCGATCTGATTCTGTAGCTCTATTTATTCTTACTCTGGTTGCTTAAGCATCCTTATTTATGCCCTTACTAATATAGGTTCTAATACATCCTTATTTATCTATTTCTGCTTATTTATCTCTTATTAACTCTGATTGCGTGAACCGATACTACATGTTCTTTTGATCATCTATATATCCTTTCATACTTTTCTTTCTAACTTTCTCTTTCTCTTCCTACTTTCATTGGTAGGTATCCTTTGAACTTTACTATTTCTCATTGTCTCCTTACTTTTCTCATCTCCAGCTGGTTAACTAACTATTCATACTTCCTTGCTTTTTATAGCTTTTCTTCCCACTATATGAATAACTTTTCTTAGAATCTTACAGTCTTGTTTCATATCTCGTTCTGAACTTCTGGTGATAGGCCAAGATAATTTTAGGAAAGATTCTTATCATGGATCTAAAGTATAACTTTTCTTGTAAGGAAATACTATTCGAATGATCTAGGAAAGCTTACTAACATGTCTACGGAACTTTAAGGATGTACTCGAGGATCAGATACTGGATATGCAATACTGGAAAGGTAATGCCTTGCATACGAGTATCCCGGACATAGTGCGTAAATAAAACCCCCAACACTCTACCCACTGTAGTCACTGACCCCCTAGACCATGCTCTAATACCAACTTTGTAACATCCCCAATTCGGGAGATATTACAGGCAGGGGATAGGCCGTACTAACCCTATAAGCCTCTAACTCTGATAACTATTATTCAATTACTAATACTCTTTTCTCTAATTATATATATATATATATATATATCGTATGTATGGGACCGTGGCCCAACTTAACAAATTAACATACAAACTCAACTCCAATAATTGTACACATAAAGACACATGTTTATACATTGACTACAAATAACCTAAATACTAATACATGACTTTTATTTGACTCTGACTAGACTCTCACTCTCTTCCTGACTTGAACTGGTGGACTCCATACCCTAGTGACTGCATCAGTATCCATCCTCCGAGAATACCTGCAAGCACATAAAATTGGGAGTGGGGGTCTATATCGCTGTACGATCTAATTGAATGGATGGTAAAAACCAAAATACTGATATCAATACATTTGGTTTTAAAATCAAAGTGCCAAAAGTAATTTTATATGAAAACTCTTTCCTGAAAACTTCATCTGAAATCTCTTTTATAAAATTTATCTTTCTGAAAACTACTTTTGAAGCTATGGTTTCTGAAAACTATTTCTAAAATCTGATTTCTAAAAGTTGTATTCTGAAAATTTGGTATCTGAAAACTGATATGTTTATGAAATACTTGACGTATTTGGGGAGTTACGTATCACCGTCCCCCTGTTGGACAATTATGACCCATAGTGTCAATATTTGTACAGATCATGGTGTTGTTGTACAAATTAACTATGTGACAAATGAGATTGCTATCTTATTATTTGTGATTAGATCACCAAGATATATAAATGATAGGAGGTCCTTATGATTAGTTCCTGTATTGAGAATAGTATGAGACATTATCAGTCCACGAAGGGTAAATCATTAAATATCCCTAGTCAGAGTATTATCGAGATTGGACATCGATAAATACGTACAAGACTAATATCACACTTGTGCGCGCTGTGAGGGCATAACAATATAGTTATCATATATTTGGGTATAGGATACTCATGCAAGTGTGATAGGAGGTTGTGTTTTACCGATGGTACGGGAAACAGCTTCGCTCTGGATAGACCCCCTCGGAATTCCATTGGTAGTATGACTATGTGTCTATGGAAATACGAAATCAGGGTAGGTGTATTTGGTCTTAACCTGATACTTGCACCGCTAATACTTGGGACAATCAAAATATTTTGGTTGTGGTCGTCTAGGGCTTTAACAGGTTTTACATACGCCTCTGCTGGGTATATTGAGAATCATAGTGTGTTGGGTGTGATGTTAAGACGAAAGTGTCACTCCAGTCATATGGAGATGATGATCGCGTAGGGATACAAAACTGGTTCTCTAAAGGGTTGCAACCATCCGGATAATATGACTTTGTCATAATTATCTGATAATAAAGAGACTATTTGCTCATCATCTGATATATGCTTCGTACGGGGCAGACACTGTACCAGCCCCAGGCCTTCATGTGATCATCCGATACTGGATCGAAATACGTAATACTACGTATACTACTCCTGATATCGATCCTTATATTCCAGTAAGGATATTTCTGGAGAATTGGGCAGGCATGGCGGTTTGCTAGAAGCCAACCTTGTCTTGTAAATCGGTTAAATGTAGTACTAGGTACTTACGTGTTCGGATAGTCCGACGACCGAATTTATTGCCAACATATCCGGGGATCTCATGGGTCACTTCCCGAAGATTCACCGATGAAGTATGACTCGCACTTTAATTAATCTGGGATTAATTAGATGAGAGAGAAAATTAATCTGGGATTAATTACGGAGATATTTTATCTGGGATAAAATATCAATTGAAGAGAGAGATAACGATTAATCTGGAATTAATCGATAAATTAATATATTCGATATATTAAACGAAGCTTGGAGCTTGGATTATTGAAGCTTGGAATCATTTGACGAAGCTTGGAGCTTGGATTATTGAAGATGAAACCGAAAATGGAGGACCAAGTTGCAGTACACTGCCGTGAGCTGCAGTGGGCAGAAAAGAATTTTTTGTTGCCTCGCGCATCGTTCAATCGATCGATGTGAGTATTCCTTAACTCCTTCGTTGTATTCGCACATGTATTTCTTGCTTGATAATCGATCCTCGGGGCCGTAGAAACTCCAACAATGGTATCATAGCGGATTAAAGCATGAAATATGGCTTAGGGTTAAAATTTGGGTAAAATGTGTTTGAGCATGATTTAATTAAATTGGATGTTTGAGTATGCTTAAAACATGTTTTATTGAAGATTGATTGCATCAATTTGAAGAAATTATGATTGGATTATTTTTCCCATTTTGGATGGCTTGGCCGAATCCTACACTAGCCCTAATTGTCTTGGAATTTTGTTTTTTGATTCATTGGATGACTTGAAAATAATTGGGGATGTTGATTTAATGTTGATTTGGATTAAATTGGATTGGATTTAAAATTGTACATACAAATCCTCACTTAGCCGAGACTTAAAAAAGCATGAATGGGTTTGATTTTTTGTTAAATTGTGTTGGACATGATTTAATGATGATAAGCATGATTAATTAGGCAAATTTGGTGTTTTGGAAATATTGATTTGGGTGATTAATTGTGTTATACACTTTAGGTAATTAAATTGTGAAATTGGATTTTGTAATTTAATTGAATTGGGCTAATTTTGGAAATTGGGCTTGAAATGTTGTAATTGGGCTTATTGGGCTTGGTTGTACAAAGTTGGGTTTATGTAAAATTGGTTGGATCTAATTAGGCCCAAAACCACTTCCATAAAGCCCAAATGTGACTAATGGACCTTTAAAGTTTAATTGGGCCTAAATTGATTTCTGGGCTTATGGGGTAACTCTCGGATTGGACTTTGGTTATTGGGTTCGACCCGAGTTGACCAAAAGTCCACGCCTTAAAGAAATTAATTAAAAGCCCATTAGACTTTAATTAAATTGACGTTGGACGTTAATCGGGCTTTGAGACCCGTAACGATTAAATTTGGAATTTAAATCATAAAAGGTTTATTGATAAAGTGTAATATTGAATTTGGAATTAAATAGCGAATTAGTATTAAATACAAATTGAATTGGATTTAATTTTGCAGTTTAATTTAATTCCAGAATTCGTACTTTGAGTACTTATTCGCAAAAATGAGTTTGACTCGAGTAAAATCAAATCGTTGTTTGAACATTGGATGGTCACTAATTATCAGATTAATTAATTTGATTAGATTGATTGATAACATGCTTGTGTGAATACATGGTTGCGATTCATGAATAATGTATATCGGATGGATATTAGATGGGTGGGGCAATTTTAGAAATTGTTGTAATAAATTTGATTTATTAATTGGACCTGTGTGTCCAGCCTTATTACCTCCTTATTCTTTGTATTCTCTTCTCACCTATTCCCCTCAATGTAAATGAGGTTTCTTTAGAAGTGTAGTGTAACGGGTAGAAGCAAATACATGTGCTAGCGGGAGAGTGAAAGGGAGAGATTTGATCTAGGATCAATGTGTAAAGTATCCATCTGCATATCATTATTATTTTATTATACGCGCTTTATTATGTGTTTAGAATGCATGTTTAAGGGTGTATGATGATGAGACCTTAATAAAGATAATAAATTAGTTGCCAATTTGCACACGAAAAACCCTCACAAAATATTAAGCGTTTTTCCTTCCATTGAGTGATTCTTACTCAAGATCTAAGACTGGTATTGGCTTGTTGGCCAAAGTCAAGGCCTTTGTCCGTCGAGGATGTGTTTGAGTCACAAGAGCTTTGTTCCATATCGGTGTCTTGTCCAAGTTGTGGTTTGTTGGCCAAAGTCAAGACCACTTCTTGTCCATCGACATTGATTACGAAGCTTTCCATGGTCAATGGGTCGCGCTTAACTGGGATCACTAAGTTTGTTGTGCCAAAGTCAAGGCTTAGTTGATTCAGAGGAAAAAGGTTAAGTAATATATTGGATATATTGGCATATATAAAATATATGTTTCGGACTTGGATGTCCCCCTACTGGATCTAGGAATTGGATTGGATCCAATTGATCTTAGAGATCTACCTAGTTAATTATCATACAATTTGTTGGCCAAAGTCAAGATTGTGTGATATTTAACGGGATCCTAGCCCACTAGGAAACACGATTTCCTGAGTACTCGATAGAGGGTTAGAGGCTCGCCGAAAAATAGTGGGAGGCAAGAATTGATTTCGCAATATTTGTTTAATTACTTGCCATACGTGCTCAAATCAAATATCATTCGTCAAATAAATTAAATGTTAGTTGGACTAATATTTAAATGTTGTTTTAATAAATAGTTGGACTATATTCAAATAATTAAAAGTATAGTTGATTAATATTGTTGGACTATAACAATCATTATATTTAAAAGTACCTAAATCGTTGATTAAATAATTGGACTATTAAAATCAAGATAAAATTGAAAGATTGACATTTAAAACATAATCCTAGGGAAAATGTATTTAAATGGCTTAATTTTCAAATTGGGAATAATTTCAGGATAGTCCTGAAAACTAATAAGTTACTTTATTTGATAAAATAACATATTAGGCCTAAGCCCGGAGTTAAGAAAAAAGTAGAGCATAATCTTTGGAAGATTTATGGGATGATAACTTTAGTGCTTAATCCATTAAGCTTGTCGCATTAGACTCCTTAATTTCTTTGTCAGAACAAAGGATTAGATCTTTAAAGTATGATAATGAAATTGAAGGATCTTCATAAATCTATGTTTAGTTTTTAGAAGTACTAAATTGTAATACATAACTCTTTGAGAGTTAATGACTATTCTCAAGGAGACAAAGTCAAAATTTACAATAAGGCAAGAAGTGCAAGGCACACCTTACTTCGATATTCTAAAAGGCCATGGCTTGGCCAAAGGCTTCTGGAGTGTTGAAAAGGGCAAAGGCAAAATCATTATAATCTTCTGGGAAGATAAATGACATATCCCAAAATGTCTGCCTAAATTGTGGCAAACGGGATCGCGGAAGCGTGACTGCCGTTTGAACAAAGCAGACATGAAGGAATTGAAGACGGGCAAGGCTCTGACTTCAAATATATTTGTCATAAAAATGTTCACTACTAGTATTAAAATTGGATTTGAATACTTACTGTGATACATAGATATATACTGATGTTCATAATCTCCTATAAGCATGATACTGACTTCGGATTGAGATTTATCTGCGAATTGGAAATGGGACGAAAGTCGCTGTTTTAACCGTAGATACCTAAGTTTATGAACTACCCTTTGGGTTTGTACTTAAATTAGGAAACTGTTTAAATGTAACTAGTTTGACTAGAAACATTATCTTTATATCAGTGTTTACCCACTGCGGGTGAACCTTTATATTCTAGAACACTAAAGTGTTTTATTATATAAAGATGATATTGAGATAAACACATTTGACAAACAAACAAAAATCGTATATCCACACTGTTGAATAGTGGGTACTCGGACTGATTTGATTCTATTCAAATAAAGTCTACGAATCTAGTTTATTGGGCAATGTGCCTAAAACACCTTTACTTGGTAAAAGTGTAAATGCCACCAATCTGTTAACCCTAGTTCATAGTGAAGCAAGTGGGCCCATGTCTAGCTAGGCTAGAGGTGGATATGAATATTTCGTGACCTTTATGGATGTGGCATCGCGTTATGGTTATGTGTTTCTTTTGAAGAACACAAATCGGAAACTTTTACAGTTTCGACACGTAATAGATAAACAGATCGGCTAAAGTATTAAACTATCACGGTAAGACCGTAATGAAAAATACTTAAGCAATAAGTTTCTAATATACTTGAAAGAGTATAGTATTCTTTCAATGAGGACTCCTCCTGGAACACGTCAATTTGACGATGTGTCCGAACAGTGACTAACCGAATTTTGTTGGACATGATATGGTTAATCATGAGTCGCTCTGAGCTACCATTTCCTTCAACGGATAAGCTTTAACAGTGCAAAACTTATTTTGAATAAGGTTCCATAAAAATATGTTTGACAGAATTAATATTAGATATGAACAGGAAAGAAACCGGGTTTCTCATTCCTGATAATTTGGGTATGCTAGGCATATGTTTGGATGATACCAAACTAAAACCCAAATTGGATAAGTGCCAATTGTAGGTTATCCTAGGGATACATAAGTATAGTACTTATACAACTCACAAGAGAACTATGTAATTGTTGCTCACCATGCGGTTTTCCTAAGAGAAATACCTATATGTAGTGGTAAGTGAGAGGATGGGAAAACTCGATGAAAATCGGAGTAATACCATTCCATGCACCGATTCCTTAATGGAACACAGATAGTTCATGAAGGATGAAACTATACCAGTAATCTTCGAATACACAAGAATCACGTAAGTCGGAGAGAGTTAGAAAACAACCTGGGGTATGGGTTTCTGATAACACCTCATAAAGATGTCAATCTTATTGAGGTATACCAACTGACTACGTTTGAGGAAGTGATACAAGGTATCGACTCCCTAATTATGGAAAAATGCCATGATGTCCGAAATGTATTCCATGTATACCAACTATGTTTGGACACTAGTTGATGTACCGCTAGGCAATGTGCCTATTGGTACTTTATAAGTCTTCAAGGAAGACATACATGGATGGCAACATACGAACGTATAAAGCTAGGCTTTTAACCGAAAGGTATCGTTATCTACATTGTGTTGATTACGATTCAACCTTTTACCTGTTGCCACGGTAAATCCATTTGGATAATGCTTGCTAAAGCTGCATGTTTCATTTATGAAATATGACAAATTTACGGGAAAATCACTTTCCTGAAAAGGAAACCTTTCGGAGGATGTTTACAACATCTTGTCGGTTTTGTCATACCAAAACTAGCAAACAAGGTTTGCAAGTTATTCGATCTATGTTTGGATTGAAGCAAACATTAGGTTCTTGGAATTATCGTTTTGATGTAATCATAATAGTTTATGATTTAATTCAAAATGAAATAATTCTTGTGTATATAAGGAGGTTAGTGGGAGCGCACTGACAGTGGCTGTCATATACAATAATGATAATATATGTCATTTCTTGGAAATGATATTCCCATAATAACGATCGGTGAAAGCTTGGCTTTCATGAAAAATCTCTGAGAACTCGTACATTGAAAAAAAATACGTGACCTGGTGTCTCATACGCTTTGAGCATATGGATTCATAATCAGGCCAATCCAAGTGATAGTCACTGGATTGATGTTAAGAACATCCTTTAGTATCTAAGAGATCTAAGGATGTTGTCTTAAACTAAGGAGATGGAGAACTTGAAGTGACTGTGATCATAGTAGCAAGTTTCCTAAACCGATAAAACGACTATAAGTCGAATAATGGTAATATACAGTTTGAATAAAGGAACAGTGAGATGGAAATCTTCCAAGCAAGATACTGTTACCGAATAAACAACAAATGCGGGTTATTGCTGCAGCTGAGGCAGCAATAGAAGCCATTTGGGTCGATAATAAATCTAATTAGATTAGATATAGTTCTATTAGCCGCTGAGCTAGGCTTCAACGAAGGCTAAAGAATTAATGGTCTCATCAATGATCCAGATACATACTTTGACTATTCATCTTATTCGTTCGGATCATACATCGTGGCGATGTGATGATCATATAAATCGCATCAGACGATAATCATGCAAATCCGCTGACGAAAGCCCTTTCTCAGTAATTTGAGCCAACCGTACATAGTACGGGTGGTAAACACTTGAGTGACTGGCTATAGGCCAAGTGGGAGATTGTTGGACAATTATGACCCATATCGTCACTATTTGTACAGATCATGGTGTTGTTGTACAAATTAACTATGTGACAAAGGAGATTGCTCTTTTATCATTTGTGATTAGATCACCAAGATATATAAATGATAGGAGGTCCTTATGATTTGTTCCTGGATTGAGAATGATATGAGACAGTATCAGTCCACGAAGGATAAATCATTAAATATCCATAGTCAGAGTATTATCGAGATTTAATTATTGAATTCTCATTTTTTCCATTAGGGATTACGGTATTACCCAAAATAGTGGGAGGCACTAATGAGTTTAAAAATTCCATAACTTAGGCAGTGTGTAATATTATGAAAATTACCGCTTGTATTCTTTCCTTGTTCTATTGTTTACATAGAATTATACTTTTAATCCAAAGTTTTTTGGTTTCTATTAAGGTCCCAAGATCAATAATAAGCATGAATCAAGTGCGAATACATATAGAAGAAGTTACGGAATACTCACATCGATCAGTTGAGCGACGCGGAGGCAATAAAATCTGATTTTGCTCGACAGTGAGCAGTCCATCCTCCTTCATTTTCTGTTTTTGAGCTCCTCGAACAAGCTCCAAGCTTCGTCGAACGATTCCCGGCTCATGGGTGGACTTCCCTATCACCTTCGCATGTCTCGTAGTGTGCTAACACTTGCGATTTTTGACATAAAAATCCAACCCTATGCTTCCTTGGCTCACGGTTTTGAGAGGAAACCAGTAAGCTATTTTCATCCCCTTGGGCGTGTGTGTAGAGAGAAAGAGAGAAGAGAGAAATTGTGTTGAATTAGGTTGAAAAGTGTATCTAATACACTTATATATTTTTCCAAAAAATAATAAATTGATTTACCACTTTTTGGCTTTCAAAAAGTCAAATGGTAAAGTTCAACAACCATTCCAACAACTACAATCAATCAATCAATGGTCACATCACTCAAAGTGACATGATTTGACGTTTGATTTGATGCTAGATGCGACTAGCGATTTGACGCTTGATTTGACTTGCGTGCCGCACTCGAATTCGAAATGTGAATGCGCTCACAAATAATCTCGGGCTCGGGTTCACTAATTCCAAATTAACGAATTTTCGGTTGCGTCGTAATTAAATGATTACGCCTAGCGATATCACTATTCATGTCGCTAACGAATTAATTCTAAATTAATTCGTTTGCACGAATTAAAAACCAATTTTAATTCCGCGTCGCAATCCAATTTCGTTTAATATATCAAATATATTAATTTCTCGATTAATTCCAAATTAACCATTATCTCTCTTTTAATGATATTTTATAAGATAAAATATCTCCGCAATTAATCCCAGATTAATTCTCTCTCTCTTCTAATTAATCCCAGATTAATTTAGAGTGCGAGTCATACGTCATCAGTGAATCTTTGGGAAGCAACCCATGAGATCCCCAGATATGTTGGCAGTAAATTCGGTCGTCGGACTATCCGAACACGTAAGTACCAAGTACTACATTTATACCTATTTACAAGACAAGGTTGGCCTCTAGCAAAGCGCCATGCCTACCCAATTCTCCGAAAACATCCTTACTCCTAAAGGATCTATATCATGCATAATATACGTAGTATTGCGTATTTCTGTCCAGTATCGGATGATCACGTGCTAGGCCTGGGGCTGGAATTGTGTCTGCCCCGTACGAAGCACATGTCGGATGTCTGGTGACTAGTCTCTATAATAGGATAAACATGACCTTGTCATTTTATCCCGATAGCTACAACATTTAAGAGAACCAGTCCCATATCCTACGTGACCATCATCTCCATGTGGAGTGACACTTCCATCTTGACATCACACCCAACACACTACGATTCTCAATATACCCAGTATTGGCGTACACAGAACCTATTAAAGCCCTGGACGACCTCAACCAAAGTATATTGATTGTCGCAAGTATTAGCGGTGCAAGTCTCAGGTTAAGACCAAATACACCTACCCTGATTTCGGACTTCCATAGACACATAGTCGTACTACCAATGGAATTCTGAGGGGGTCTATCGAGAGCGAAGCTGTTTCCCGTACCATCGGTAAAACACAACCTCCTATTACACTTGCATGAGTATCCTATACCCAAATATATGAGAACTATGTCGTTGTGCCCTCACAACGCGCACAAGTGTAATACTAGCCTTTTACGTATTTATCGATGTCCAATCTCGATAATACTCTGACTAGGGATATTTAATGATTTATCCTTCGTGGACTGATACTGTCTCATATCATTCTCCGTCCAGGAACAAATCATAGGGACCTCTCATCATTTATATATCTTGGTGATCTAATCACAAATGATAAGAGTGCAATCTCATTTGTCACATAGTTAATTTGTACAACAACATCATGATCTGTACAAATAGTAACACTATGGGTCATAATTGTCCAACAATGTTTACATATTTTTATATGTTTTTCTGTCTTGACTTATGGTTGCACATTTCTAGAATAGGTTCTAGATACTATTAGACTAGGATATTGTTAGACTAGTCTAAACCATCGGGAACTGTTGTTATGATTTTCTTGAAAAATAAAGATGGTTAGTGACTTAGTTACTAAGTCATGATAGATAATATAGATAGATAGCCATTTTAGGATATTATTCTATAGAGAGAATAGTTTCTTGTGCAGTAAAAATTGACAAGAATCAGTTCATGTCTCGATATTCTTGACTAGCATTAAGAAAACACCATTAGATATTTGTTTATCTAATAATGACGTTTCTTAGCTTTAGTTACCTTTAGAGGTAATGTGTCTGACATAGTTTGCTAATCAATTATTTGCAATTGTTGTGAATAATTGAAAGCAAATTATAAAGCTAAAGAAATGAGATGTGTATAGTTGTGTATAGAAAATATCGATTCTCACAATATGACAACAATAAGTATTGGATACCAGATCTCCCATCTAGTTATTTAAAATATTGTTTAATGATTGTTTTGATATTTGATATCAGAACTTGTGACTATTGGATAGTTATTTGTTCTTTATAAACAGTTGCTATATATATTTTAATACAACTAGTAGTCTCATTGATGTAGAGATAAACATTAAGAAAATATTTAGTAAAGTAAATAATGTAGAACAATGTTTTATGATATTTCATCACTTAAGCATTATATGCTTATTCTGTATGGTAAAAGATGGTCTGATATGAGATCACACCACATATTCATATCCATTTAATGAATACTGTATTCGGGAATGTGATTAAATCTCATTTAACCAATGATTGTCATTGGATCATAAGATTTATTTAACTAATACATTAGATGTATGTTTTCTTAAGGTAGTTTTCTTTACTTCGTAACTTACTTGATGATTTGTCATAGCTTAGTTACATGTTTCTGAAAAACACATATTGAACCACTTGAAAGATTCAAGAACTTTCAATCTATTATGATGAAACACAGATAGAACATCTTTGACTAGTTCAAATATATTCGATCTGAAGTTTTGAAAACTTTATCCTTAAAATTCATAACAAGTCTTTGAATTATTTAAAGATATTTGATATGATCAAATGTATGAATTTATGGTAATTAGTTCTATGATTATTCAGTGAATATGATTCTTACTAAATATAATTCATCCACGATTCCATCGTGATGGAATTGGCTAGTGGGAGTAATCAAATCTTATATAATTTGATTCGTTTTATATTGAGTGTTACCGAATTAGTTTCAATACTCTTTGGGATATGCTCCAGTAACACTAATCCATCATTTTAATTAAGGTTCCATTAGTTTCTACAATTACATATATGATATGTATAGGTGGAAAATTTGAATCTTTAAAATTTTGAGATTTGAGTCTTTCTTTTGTATAATGGTTATATAATTGAAAATACTTGCGCCTCATAGGTACAAGTAAAAGTTTATCATTTATTCTATTTGATAGAATATTGTATTCTATTTGATAGAATACCTTTTCTACAATCCCGAATAATAAAAATTATTTTATGACTTGGTGTGTAACATTAGATGTTGACTATTATAAAAAAGACTTGACTTATTGAAGTCAAATGTGAGAGTTATAAACTATAAATGGAACTACGTAATTAATAAGATGAAACAACTCTTAGACATCTTTCGTATAAGTTCAATAAGATGTTAGAATCATTCACAAGTATTTGATACTTAATGATTCTGTGTTTTCTTATTGAAGAAAAATATCCTAAAACTTATAGTTGAAGCAATATTTGATATCGATTCTAGAAGTTAACATTAAACCATAGATCTAAGATTGTTCATAGCTTACTATGATCAATTTTTGAACTTGATTAAGCTTTCGTTATGAATAATTCATAAAATATGCTAATGATTTGCGCAGCAAAAGCAACGTTAGCTAATTAAAGGTTTGACCTTTACAGTATCACAGTCAAAAGATTATACTCAGCAATCTATTGTAGATCTTGAGGAAACTTATCTCTAGTCGCACTGATTGAACAATTAAAGATCTGTTGGTTAATGTTGTTATTAAACTGTGCATTTTATCAAGGAATGCAAAGTGGCATTTTTGAATGGCTTCTTCGGATAAGAGATCAGTTGTGATTTCTTTGGTTGAAGAGTTCATTCTGGAATGGCCTTAGTGTTTATGTTCTTCTAAGGTCGTGGTTTGGTATACTAATTCATAGAGACTATTGTATACTCGGATGAGCCTTCCGGAAGTTCGTGTTCTCTAAATTTGATATCAGTCAGATTGTCTGTGTTGGGTTCTCTAATAACATGCCAAGGATCTATTTAAGCATAAAACATGTTAATACTCGAAGTAAGATTGCGAAAAAAAATACTTTCAACGATCGGTTATATAGATGCGTAGACAACAAAAATTTACTCCTTTGAGAAGTGCTCCAAGCTTTCTTGGATTTGTATGGTTGAGCTCCAAGCTATTATTCTTGAATTCCAAACTCAAAGGGAAAGGTTTCCCTATCACCTTTGTTTGCTCCTTGGAAGTGCTAGCTTGAAGAAAAAAATGCAACAAATTTTCTTCTTGGAGAGGGAGGCTCACGGCATTGAGGGTTGGTGAGAGAGAGAATTTTATTTTTTGTGTTAAGTGTAAAAGGTGATATGATTTTCCAAAAATCAAAAATATATACCAAATCTCAAAGTTTGGTAAATGTCATTCAACTTTTAAAATAAAATAAGGAAGTGTAATATATAAGTCATCACCAACTAACAACTTCCATCAACTAAAAATGATGAAGTTGACTTGTGATGTGACTTGTTGTGGGCCCCACTTTAATTCAAAATTCGAGTGGGCCCGTAAACACATTCCGGGCTCGGGTTCGTTAATTCCAAATTAACGAATTTTCCGTTGCGACTTAATTAAATCAAATTTAATTAAATGATAATGCCTCACAAAATTATTACGTACGTCGCTTACAAAATAATTCTAAATTAATTCGTTTGCCTGAATTAAAATCCAATTTTAATTCCGCTTAGAAATCTAATTTCATTTAATATATCGAATATATTATTTTATTGATTAATTCCAAATTAATCGTTTTCTCTCTTCGATTCGAATTTTATCCCAGATAAATTCTCGCCGCAATTAATCCCAGATTAATTTTCTCTCTCTATTCTAATTAATCCCAGATTAATTATGTTCGAGTCAAACGTCATCAATGAATCTTCAGGAAGCGACCCATGAAATCCCTGGATATGTTGGCAGTAAATTCGGTCATCGGACTATCCGAATACGTGCGTACCTCGTACCACATTCTTGTTGAGTTCTAATATAGGTCCCAAGATCAACAAATCAAGCAAGAAAACGCATGAATACACAACATAGGAGGTGCGGAATATACTCACAATGGTCGGTTGGAGATGCGAAGAAGAACAAGACCATTTTCGTCCTCCATTGAGTTCGGCAGTAGCTCTCCTTGACAGTGGGCTGTGCGATTTTGGGCGTTTTGAACTCCTCCATTTTCGGCCATGGATGACCTCCATTGAAGCTCCAAGCTTCAAGCTCCAAAATCAAATCCAAGCTCACAAATTCGTTTCCCTATCACCATAATATAACTCATATGTGTGCTAGCACTCTTTCTTCATGCTTGTTCTCGGCAAAACTGCAGAAAAGGAAGCAAGAATTCGGCTCCAAGCCGTGAGAGGAAGAGAAGAGAAAATGGGGGGAAAAGGTTTCTCTTAGAAACCGTATACTAGGTTAGTGGAGAGAGAAAAAGAAAAATGGTTTTTATATTTATTTGATTTTCCAAAAAACAAATAACAAAACCATTTAATGGTAAGCACGTGGTACGAGGTACGCACGTATTCAGATAATCCGATAACCGTATTTACTGCCAACATATCCAGGGATCTTTTGGGTCGCTTCCCAAAGATTCACCGATGACAGTTGATTTAAATTAGAATTAATCTGGGATTAATTAAGATGGAGAAAATTAATCTGGGATTAATTGAGGTATTATCTAATCTGGGATTAAATGTGTTCGGAAAAGAGAGAACGCGATTAATTTGGAATTAATCGGTCTAATAAATTTAATAGTTAAATTTGATTTTTCTATTTAATTTATTCGTATGGTCTAAAGTTAATATATCAGATATATTAATATGAATTGGATTTCGTTACGAAATTAAAGTCGGACTTTAATACGAACGAATGAATTAATTTAGAATTAATTCGTAAATGACGTTCGTAATATATTTGTGAGGCATCGTTATTTAATTAAATTAGATTTAATTATTTAGCGACGAAAGTTTGTTTAATCGGATTAAACGAAATTGAGCCGCGGTAAATGTTCGTAGAGACATTTTGAGTTTTGAATTCAAAATGGTGGGGCCCACACACATGTCACACATGTGAAGTGGTGGTTGGAAAGTGGTTGGCATTTATGCCAAAACCACTTACTTTCCAACCACTTGGTTTAGGTGAAACCAAATTACCCCAACTACATGGTTTTCGGTAAAAGGGTAAAACCCTTTAACAAAACCAAAAAGCCTTCTCTCTCTCTTCACATTTTTGTAACACAACACTTGGAACACAAAACTAAACCCTAGAACCTCCAAATGGGCGTGACCTATCCTCTCCCTCTCTTTGATTTTGTTGCAAGATCAAATTAGCTAGCACTTGGAGAAATCAACTAAGGTGATAGGGAAACTACTTCAAGAGTTGGAATCATCACTTAAAGCTTGGATCTTGGAGATATCTTCTCAAAATTTTAAAGCTCAAATCCGTTTATTGTAAGTATATTCCGCAACTTATTTTGAATTTATGAACACCTTTACATGCTTATTAGATCCTTGGCATGTTCTAGGAACAGTAACACGAAGGTGCTATGCATTTGTCAACTTTCATTTAGGATGGCGTGCTGGTTGAACTAGCAAGTAACTCCTCGAGTAACACCTTACTTCAAGACTTGAACCCCCTCATATAGTCCTCCTCTAGAAATATAGCATTTGTCGATACAAATACTTTGTTATCATCAGGACTGTAGAAGAATCCACCCCTAGTCTCTTTAGGATAGCCTACAAATAGGCACACCTGAGAACGTGGTTCCAACTTTGTGGTCTTATTCTTCAGCACATGTGCTGGACACCCCCATATGCGGAAACTAGTTTTACGACCATTCCACAACTCTAAGGGAGTCTTAGGAACAAACTTAGATGGAACTACATTAAGGATATGTATTGCAGTTTTGCAGTGCATATCCCCAGAACGAACTAGGTAGTGAGCTATAACAAAACATAGATCTTATCATGTCTAGTAGGTTCCGATTTCTCCTTTCTGCAACACCATTTTGCTGTGGTGTTCTAGGCGATGTGAGCTGGGATACCATTGTTAGACATTATGTCCCATAGCGTCACTGTTTGTAAATGATATTGTATTATTGTACAAAATTAACTATGTGATAATGAAATTGCCTTTTGCCGTTTTGTAATATTATTTACTTTGATATATAAATGGCGAAAGTCCATATGATTAATACCAGATTGAGATGATATGAGACAGTATCAATCCATAAAGGTTTAATCATTAAATATCCCTAGTCGGAGTATTATCGAGATCGGACATCGATAATGCGGAATAGAGTAGTATTGCGCTTGTGCACGTTGTGAGGGCACAACGGCATAGTTCTCATATATTTAAGTATTGGATACTTATGCAAGTGCGATAGGAGGTTGTGTTTTACCGATGGTACGGAAAACAGCTTCGCTCTGGATAGACCCCGCGGAATCCCATTGGTAGTATGTCTGCGTGTCTATGGGAGGCCGCATCAGGGTAGGTGTATATGGTCTTAACCTGAGACTTACATCGCTAGTACTTGCGACAATCGGTAAACTTTGGTTTTGGTGGTTGGGGACCTTAACCGGTTCTGTGTACACCTCTTCTGGGTTTATCGAGAATCGTAGTGTACTGGATGTGATGTCGAGATGGAAGTATCACTTCAGACATATGGAGGTGATGATCACGCAGGACACAGAACTAGTACTCTATAAAAGGTTGCAACCATCGGGACAATATGACCAGGTCAGGATTGTCCGATTTAAAGAGACTAGTTGCTTGATGTCTGATATATGTTTCGTACGGGGCATACACATTTCCAGCCCCAGGCCTAACATGTGATCGTCCGATACTGGATCGATGTACGCAATACTACGGTATACTACGCTTGATATAGATCTTATATTCCTATAAGAATATTTCTGGAGAATTGGGTAGGCATGGCGCTTTGCTAGAAGCCAACCTTGTCTTGTGAATCGGTAAGAACGTAGTACGAGCTACGTACGTGTTCGGATTATCCGACGACTGTATTTACTGCCAACATATCCGGAGATCTCTTGGGTCGCTTCTTGAAGATTCACCTATGATATTTGATTCGGACTTAATTAATCTTGGATTAATTGCGGAGAAACTTTATCTTGGATAAAGTGCCTTATTTAGAGAGAGAACGATTAATTTGGAATTAATCGATAAAATTATTATATTCGATATAATAATCGAAATTCGATTTCGACGCGAAATTAAAATTAGATTTTAATTCGGGCATACGAGTTAATTTAGAATTAATTCGTTAGCGACGTAAATAATAATTTCGCCAGGCGCAATTATTTATTTAAATTCGATTTAATTAACGTCGCGACGTAAGTTCGGTATTTCGGAAATATCGAACCCGAACACGTGAGTGCACGTGGGCCCACTTTCATTTGGAAACGTGTGGGGCCCACATGACACATGTCATTATATGCATTATTTAATGGTTAATGCATTGCATGGTGATAGTGTACAATACACTCAATAGTTTTGCATGGAGTTTGAGTGTTTGACACTCTAAGCCATTGCATGATTTGTGTCATAAGTTTATTATTAATTTAATAAATATTATGGCATAAATATAAATTGATTTTTGGTAACAAAAATTAATTACACAACTCTCCTCTCTCTCTCACAATGCCGTGAACTCCAAAGGGCAAAGAAGATTTGATTTTCTTTTCTCCATTGTTGCTAGCACATTGAAGGATCAAAGGAGGTGATAGGGAAACCATCAAAGAGCTTGGAATACACAAAGCTTGGAGCTTCAACTCTTCTTCCTCCCTTGGCCGAAACTTGAAGCTTGGAGATTCAAAGATTTTCTTCATCACTTCTCATCACAAAAGCATTGTAAGTATGATTCCGCCATACTTCATCTTTTAATATATATTCATTGTTGTATTTCATATGCTTAATCTTTCCTTGGGACATATAATAGAAACCAACAACCATCCCATGCTCAACTAAGAATTCCTCGAAATCTCTGTCGAGGTATTCCCCTCCACGATCCGATCGTAGAGCTTTGATTGTCTTACCTAATTGGTTCTCAACCTCAGCACGATACTCTTTGAAATTTTCAAAGGTATCTTATTTGTGATGCATTACGTAGACATACCCATATCTTGAATAATCATCAATGAATGTGATTGAAAATTCATAACCACCTCGGGCTCTTACATTCATCGGTCCGCAAATGTCCGAATGTATTAGCTCAAGTGGTTGACTGGCTCTTATACCTTTTCCAGTAAAAGGTCTCTTGGTCATTTTTCCTTCTAAACAGGATTCACAAACTGGCAAAGTCCCGAGCTTTAACTGGTTTAAGGCTCCATTCTTTATCAATCTATTTATCCGGTCAAGGTTGATATGACCGAGTCTAAGATTCCATAGATATGTGTCATCATGATTAATCTTTGGCCGTTTTGTTTTAGGTTCTCAACCTTAAACATTTCAGCATTGAGCAGTGACCTATGTGTTAATGGTCTTAACACATACAAGTTATTTTCCGAGTTGCCTGTGCATATAGTTAATCCATTTCTACCAATAATAACCAAGTTGCTATTAAAAGAAACTGAATAACCATCATCCAAAAGTTTAGAAACAAAAATCAAATTCCTGCGAAAATCAGGAATGCATAACACATTGTTCAAATTTAAATAAATATTATTCATGAAATTTAAACTAGAAACTCCCACTGCTCTTGCTGAAATGGCATCCCATGTCCTGACCCTCATTGTGTAGTCACCTTCAGCAAGGTCCCTCCATGAAACAAGTAGCTGGAAAGAAGAACAAACATGGGTAGTGGCTCCAGAATCAACAATCCTAGCGGATTTATCATCCTCCACTAATAGAGATTCAATAACCAGTAAATCATATTTACCTGTTTCCTTTTTCTCTTTCAGCTCAGCAAGGTATTTTGGACAATTCCTTTTCCAATGCCCATTCTTGTTGCAGTGGAAACATTTTCCTTTGGGCTTGGTATCCTTGGAGCCTTTTTATTTTTCTTCTTCTTCATGGGCTTTCCCTTAGCCTTCCCAGTGATTTTCTTCTTTATCTTTACATATTTAGAAGACTCGGCAACATTTGCCTCTGCACCGGACTTACGAGGATCCACAAACATGGACTCGTAATGGGTGAGCTCATTAAGCAGTTGGGTCAAAGTAAAAGTTAACTTGTCCATAACATAGTTTCTTTTAAACTGCAAGAAACTCTTCGGAAGAGTTTCCATGAACATGGTCACCTGGCTACGCTCGTCAATACGAGATCCATGGGTTTCAGCATTGTTGAGATAGGTCATCATCCTCAAGACGTGCTCTCGGACTGATGTCACATCCTTCATCCTAACAGTCATCGCTGAGACCATGGTCTCATGGCGTTGACACTCCGAAGGATGTCCAAACATGCCCTGCAATGACTCCATCATCTGAGATGCTAGAGCCATAGGTTCATGCTTTGCAGTAAGAACCTCAGAACATCCCTACTAGCAAGTAGCAGCGGGCTTTCTCATTTGCTGCGACCCATTTCTTGTAGGTATCGCGCAAAGCTTGGCCAGCATTTCTGGCCGGCTCGGGAGGACTCTCCTCCATCAGGATAAATTTTAGTTCTTCACAGACCAGGATATCGTTCATGTTACTTTTCCACTTAACATAGTTTTCTCCCGTTAGTTTGTCGTTTGAGAGTATGGAAATAATTGGAGAAACCATGGCTGAAAAAAAAACATACATTGAACATTCATTCATCGCATATTAAAATCATTAAACAATTTTAGCATAAAATAAAAAATGATGCATGAACCATGAATAATGAATTAGAAACATAAGAGAATTACTTTGCCACGGAAATCTGTCATCCCACAAGTAAGTTCCGCCGTAGGGTAGGTCAAGCACTTGCATGATAGATCGAGACAATCTCAGTCAATTTAATATATACGGGAACAACTCTTATTCCTATATTAACCAACTACCGTTTCATACGATCAAGGAATTTTATTAACAGTTAATTATTCCTTTGTGAGTGTAACCCGTCGTTTTGGGATTCTTGGACTTAACGAGTGAAGTGTCGCCATAGGGTAGGTCAGTTCACAAGATACATCTAGAATCCCTATCCTCTCAGAACCCAAACCTGATATTGACCCAAAATGGACAACATCCGTAGGGGGACGAAAACAAGTCGTCTCGAGGCGCCTTTTGAATCTCACAACGGAGATCGCAGGATATAATGTATATATCCCTCTCCCACTCACTATTTTAAAATTAAGGTATCTATCTATAACATATCTAATATTTTATTTTAACTAGTGTGGATAAATTTATGGCGGCTAAATCATATTTTTTATTTACACTAGTTTGACATAAGTGACCTAACCAATTTTAACTCTTAAAATGTATCATTAACATTTCATTAGTCTCTACTAATAGTTTTACTCAATTAAACTAATTTAATTAGAGTGGTATTAGTGAGCTATTAAATTTTAACTCTTAAAATACTAGAACACTAAAAAGTCTAAAATTTATGGAATTCTAAAAGGTCAAAATTTTAATTAAAACATTTAATAAATCTTAGTGCGTTATAAAATCCAATGATATGTGGAATTGTATCCCGAGTGCAGACCATATTACCGTCCATTCAGATTCAGCTATGGAATTTATATCCGGATTTCCATCCTATATTCCAATGGAATTTATTATGCACCAATTAAGCCTAATATATTAGAATTCAAATTTTAAACCATAAATCCAATTAATCTAATTAATTGATTTCCATGCATATCACAATCTAATTTAAACATTTTAAATTACATAAAATCATATTTTTATGTATATAAAGATAATGCATCTAAAACATGTTATGGCATGTAAAATGCAAGAGTGGGCACCCTAAGCTATATGACATGTTATTCAAACAATTCGAAATATGCCATTATTGATTTGTAATCCAAAATAATCAAGTGTTTCCAAAACTTTTTAATTTGGAAATTACAACTTTAGCCTTCATTTAAATTATATCATATATAATTTAAATAATTAATAATAATAATAAATAATTATCATATAATCATTTATTATACAAATCATACATTAACTTTTAGTATATAGTTCCAAGTGTGACATTATTAATATTATTAATCATATTAATAATATTCATTCTTTTATAAGTATATAATTGGACTATCCAATATACCAAATCCACTATAGTATATTGAGCTAGCACGAGGAACAAATGGACCTATGGCTCCGAGCTCCAATAATCTTGAAATATTAATTAAGCTCTTAATTAAATATTCTGAATTATTAACTTCGGGTTATTCCACTAAAAACCCGAAGTTGCACTCTCGTTGTCGCAGATGATATATTAAGCCGAACCAGTCGGTGTCCATCGATATAGTCATTACATATCGATTTGACCCCTCACGAGTATCTAATAATTAGAGCTGGGTCATAATGTATGTTATACCCCTCTAATTATTTTTACCTTAAGTACTATTGATTCTCTAATGAACGATTTATTCATAACTATTATGAATTTTAATCTTTCTATTCGTAATAGAAATACTTGATCGCTCAAATCGTTCAAGCACAGAATCAACCCTTAAGAAAGATACTCATCTACTTCTCGTAAGAAGGAGTGAACTCCATGTCAATGTAAAACGTTCCCAGCTACACAACAGTCCATGCCCCCAAAATACGTAGTTGTTGGCCGGGACTGCTACACCAACCTCACCTTTGTAAATTAAAGGACATTGCCTCCCATGCAGAAGTTCGTAGTACACTCAGGATTAAGATCAAACCATATATGACCATCTAGTAGATCGAAATGACTTTATGAGTTTAACGGATATTATAAGAATGTCGTTTCGATCTGGGTCCGGTCCTATATGATCGCATCATACAATGTGCCTCTAATCTCATGTCTCTATATGGACCATCCGGATCAAGATCGCCATACAAATATACAATGGACCGCAGCTATAGATAAACCAAAAACAAAGTACCCGCTTTGTTTGCTCTCTATGGACTATTTAAGATTACTAACTTCAGACTTAAATCCTCTTGTGTATGACACTCATACACGAAGTCTGAAGGAACATAAGTAATCTAGGGTATTTAAAATGATATATAATATGCGAAAATTAAACAAATTATTTGATAAACGAATAATGCATCGTTTTATTTCAAAACACATAAAACTGTTTACATCACATGTAGCTCTAGGGCATACATTCCAACAAGTATAGGGATCCAATCCCTTGTTCTGGCGACGAAATTGAGGGGTCATTGCAGTGAGCATGACAGATTGAGCAGGTGAGTTGTCATCGTTATGAGTCTTCCAAAGCTTAATCTCAAGCGGCTGCTCAATTCCGGGCTTAGGCCCGAGAGGTATATCTATCGTATAGAGCATCTTCTCGGGCCCCAGTACAATCTTGAGGTTCATATCCCAGTCAGGAAAGTTCGCACCATTAAAGAGATTTTCGCCCATGATAATGTCCCTAACGTTGATCTTTCCCGCCATCTTAATTGCAATAGTCTGACTATTTAATTAACGATTTTTGGGTATTGTCCAACTGTTATAGGAAAATAATAAAATATTTGTCCAACTAATAAATACATAAAATGACGAAATAATTTGAAAGCGCATAATGCCAAGAATTTGAACGAAATTACAATTTCAATACTGGCCTCCCACTATTTTCTGGCGAGCCTCTAACCCTCTGTTGAGTACTCGGGAAACCTAGTTTCCTAGTAGGCTAGGATCCCGTTAAATAACACGCAACCTTGACTTTGGCCAACAAGCTGTATGATATTTAACTAGGTATATCTCTAAGATCAATTGGATCTCATCCAATTCCTAGATTTGGTAGGTGGACCTCCAAGTCCGAAACATATATACAATATATATGCCAATATATCCAATATATTTTCCTAACCTTTTTCGTCTGAATCAACTAAGCCTTCGCTTTGGCTCTACAAGCTTAATGATTCCAATTAAGCGAGACCCATTGACTTTGGAAAGCTTCGTAATCCATGTCGATGAACAAGAAGTGACCTTGACTTTGGCCAATAAACCACAACTTGCCCAAGACATGCGAT
>SKCR01049139.1:0-39689 GCA_019454045.1 Zanthoxylum bungeanum
TAGCTTACTGTTCGGGGGAGTGTTTCAATGGTGGTTTGTGCGGCAATGGAGATGGTGTTTTGGGTGGTGATTTTGTGGCAATAGAAGGGGATTTTTGGGTGATATGCTCGGCAATAGAGAGGAGAAGAAGAGAAATTTTTTTTGCTTGTTATTCTTTGTGTATGCGTGAGTGCTATGAGTTTGTTGTGTGAATGAGCTAGGAGATGGAAGTGTTGGAATTGGGTTTCTTTTATAGGCAAAGGGCTAGGGCTTCTCCTTGTTTGACAAGAAGAGATTTGGTGCATTAAAGGAGAATATGATTTGGTTTATGTAAGGAAAACCAAGGATTGATTGGAGACAAGATTTGGTTAATTAGGAAGGGATATATTTGATTGATTTTAATTAGGCATGATATTTGTTTTATTAGGAATTGATATATTTAATTGATTTTAATTAGACATGATTTTATTTTAAATTGGTATATGATTTTTAGATTTTATTTAATTTTGTCATGTGTTAAATATGTATTTTATTAATTGGGATGTGTTTTATGGGCTTTGGTGGGCTAATTGGGCTTGGGTGTGGGCTAGCAGCAAAACCATAAATACCGACACCGTTCGAACACCGATTCGAACGCTACAACGAACGCCCGCAATCTGCTTGACG
Organism: Zanthoxylum bungeanum; assembly: GCA_019454045.1. Lineage (NCBI taxonomy): Eukaryota > Viridiplantae > Streptophyta > Magnoliopsida > Sapindales > Rutaceae > Zanthoxylum > Zanthoxylum bungeanum. The sequence continues at coordinate 646 of SKCR01049139.1, forward strand.
TTCGAACGTGGTCACGAACGCAGCACGAACGAAAACAATGAACTTGTGAAATGAATCTGATGACATACTTATTCTGAATTTCCCCTTCCGACGTCCATTTCCCGCGACTTCCGTGACTTAAAAGGTAGTGTCTCCAAATGAGACTCATCACAGAGACTTATATGTAAAAATGCAGTGCCTACAAATATATATTCCTACTAGTTATGTAAAACACATAATGTATACATTATTTTTAAGTTGTTAGGTTTATCATAATTATGCTTGAATATTTAGATTTCCTAAATTTATATTCGAACTTTTATAATCGTGTAATTATATCCTTATGATTTTTTTATTATGATGAATTTCATCTTAAAAAATAGTTTTTAAATATTTAAAATTGTCAATTTATCTAGAGTAAACTAAAATTAACCCATTATTTATATATCTTCAAGTGTTCAAAAGATTTCTATAAAAATGATTTATTTACTGTTTCTTGCTGAGTTAGCGGTTTGGGTTATTTCCTAAGTTTGGTATTTGACTAAACACAAGCTTAGTAAGAAGAGAATTTTTTTATTTTATTTTATTGTCATTATCTAGTTCTCCCCTCCTGTATTGACATATATTGACTACATTGATGATATTTATTAATTTTTTTTCCCCATTATCCTGCTTTGAGATTAAGGACAATATATTTTACTATATTTAATACCTTAGAAGGTTTATGTGTTATTGGATAAAGGTCTAATAATCTGGATTTGTGATTGTTTATGTGCCTTGAAATATTTTATTATAATATTATGTGTATAGACATATAGGATCATTTATAACCATCTTTCATCAAATATTTACTTAAACGATTATACCATATGCGTCCGGATTGTTTCAAACCATATAAAGATCGTTGTAACTTGATTGAACATAATTTACGATCCTTTAATTTATATGTTTTATGCATTTTCAATCATTTAGGTATTTTCATGTAAATATCAATGTTAAGTGACTCATATAGATGTGTTGTCATTACGTCCATAAGACGCATGTCTAGTCTTTCAGAGACTGTCATACTGATTAAAAATCGAAACGTAATGATATTCATCACTGGAGAATACGTATCCTCAGAGTCAATAACCATATATGTGAGAAACCTTGTACAACTAGTCGTGCTTTGTATCTGATGATTTCGTTATGTTCATTACATTTTCATACAAACACCCATTTATAACCAATAGGTTTGACATCTTCAGGTGCTTGGACTACGGGCCCAAATACTCCATGTTTGGCTAAAGAAATTAATTCTACTTAAATTGCTTTATCCACTGAGGTCAATCGTGTCTTTGTCTACATTCATCGACGGTTTGAGGTTCAAAATCATTTGTAATGTCAATAGCTATTATATATGAAAACACATTGTCGATGGTTATTTCATTTCATTCCCACATTTCTCTTGTATAAGTATAAATTGTAGACTTTTCTTCATTTTTGGATTTTTGAGCATCTTCAAGGGCTAACGTCTCCTCATGGACTATCAGTTCTTCTGGAACTGGTGATTCAGAATATGTGGGGTATAGTCATTGCTCGAGCATTATTTTCAATTGGATCTGGATTTCTCATTTTCCTCTTCCGAGAAATAATATCTTTAGAACCAAATGGTTTACCGGGCTTCTGACGTGTAATAGATGATTCATTAGCCACCTTTACACTATATTATTCAACAGGAACAACCACCCGGGCTGGTGTATTAGCAACTAGTATATGAGACTTGGTTACTTTTGCAATATTTATAAATGCATCTTATAATTGATTTGAAATTTGTTGCAAATGGATTATCTTTCGCACTTCATTGTCACATTTACTAGTTCGAGGATTTAAATGAGATATGGTAGGAACTTTCCAAGAAAGTTTATGCCTTGCTTTTAGAGGCTCTTTCTTTTTCCCTAATGGTGGAAAAATTATCTCATCAAAACGACAATCCATAAAACGTGCAGTAAAAATATCACCCGTCAAAAGTTTCAAATATATAATAATGGAAGGTGAATTAAAACCAACATATATCCCCAAACGACGCTGAGGTCCCATCTTTGTGTATTGTGGGGGTGAAATGGGAACATGCACAACACAACCAAAAGTGCGTAAATGAGAAATATCTGGTTGGTGACCAAGAACAAGTTGTATTGGAGAATATTGATGATAAGTTATAGGTCTAAGGCAAATTAATGCAACAATATGTAGTATAGCATGACCATATGTAGAGATTGGTAATTGAGTTTGTAATAGCAAAGTACATACAATTACCTGAATTTATTTGATCAGTGCTTCTGCCAATAAATTTTATGTATGTACATGTGAAACTGGATGTTCATCATAGATTCTAACTGATGTACAATAGTCATCAAATGTCTTGGATGTAAATTCACCAGCATTATCTAGTTATATGGTTTTGATTGGATAATCTGAGAATTGTGCCCTTAATTTAATTATTTGGGCAAGTAGCTTGGCAAATACAATGTTATGTGCGGACAATAAGAAAACATGTGACCATCGTGTAATGCATCGATCAAAATCATAAAGTAATGGAAAAGCCCAATTTGAGGATGAATTGGACCACAAATGTCTCATTGATGAATTGAACCACAAGTTTGCATTATGAGCAAACGGTGTAACCGATCTCATATGTTAATAGAATCTTATAGTTCTTTAATTTATGCTCATTAGAATTTTCAATTATTCTACGCATAATTGTAACTCTTAGATGACTAAGACGATTATGCAATAATATAAACATTTTTGGATTATTGAACTGGTTCATCACTGCATGACTTTCTATTGCATTTATGATTGTATAATAAAATCCAGATGAGAAAATCAGAAGTTTTTCGAATAAATATTTCTTACATGAGATGTTTTTGGTAATACATATATATTCTATATAGTTTTCATCTAAAGTCTCAATATGATACTCATTTCTACGAATATCAAACTTAGCAGATTTCTAATGGACCTGCCTCGACACAGAGTATTTTCAATGCATAATTTTATTACACTTGCTAATAAGATTATGGCTCTTCCAGAGCCTTCATTTAGGTATACAGGACTATATATAGTTTTTACCTTTCCTTCACGTAATTTTATGTCCAAAGTATATGTGATTACATTGTCAACCAATCATATATCTCGACATTTAAATTTTTGCAGAACATACAATCTATTTGTATGATTCATATCATTGGAAAGAAAATTTATGTTATACATCAAAATTAAAAGAAATAAAATAAACTACATCTGATGTGATAAAAATGTTCAAATAAAATTTTAATAAAACGAAATGCTAAATGGAGTCAATAGTTTTAGGTTCTAAATCATTCATAAAATAAAGATAATAATTAAATTTCAATCACGATAGACATTTCGATCGCCAATTAGGTGATCAATCATTCCCTCTAGGTCCTCGAAGAAATCACAGACATCGGGATGAGTGAGATCTACAAGATTTGGGTCATCTCAATAAAATTAGCTTCAATTTCATTTCCTTTCCTTTCCTTGGATGCTTGATAGAGATCTACTAAATGGTCATTTGCACGACAAATACGTGACCAATATCCATTTCCTCCACATCGATAATAAATTTGTTCATTATCGTTTCTGGTATATTTCTTTTATGCACCATTCTTTTTATTTTCTCTTTTATAGGCATTCTACTTCTGGTGTTGTGCATCATTTTTGTTTTGTTATCCTGAGTTCTTATGACCACCACGGGGCGATAACCACGCCCTCCGCGTCTTCTCTACCTTCTCGAACATGTCCATTATTTGTATGTGTATTTGCATTCGCTTCTGGGAATGACTTAAAACCAGTTAGTCTTGACTCGTGATTTTTCATCAGTAGCTCATTGTTTTGTTCAGCAAGTAGAAGGCAAGATATCAAATCTGAGTATTTTATGAAGCGACGCTCCTGATATTATTGTTGCATAATCATATTTGATGTATAAAAAGATAGTAAGTGTTTTTTCAAGCATGTTTTCTTCAGTGATATTTTCACTACACAATCTCAACTGCGAGGTAATGTGAAATAGCTCAGAGTTATAGTCATAAATCTTTTGAAAGTCCTGCAACCTCGGATTTGTCCATTCATATTTCGCTTTATGATGGAAAAGATCATTTTGATGGTTAGATCACTCTTTTATGTTATTCCATAAGATCAATGGATCTTCAACTTTCAGGCATTGAGTTTTCAGGCTCTCGTGCAGATATGAAGGAAAATCATATATGTTGACTTATCCTGTAAAGACGTTTGATTTTTTCGCTTATGGTGCATTCCAAGCCCATAGTTTGCAGGTGCATTTTGGCATCCAAAACTCATGAGAGATAGTTTCTTCCGAAAACTTCAAATGCAGGAATTTATAAGTTTATGAGACTTGACATTTTCAAGGTTCATTGGAAATATAAAAAGAAATATAAATGTCATAATAATAAATATATTATACAAAATTAATTACGATGTAAAAAAAATATCATGCATATATTTAAAACTTCAAGTTCATAAATATTATATTATAGATTCAGAACTTCAAGTTCTATTGTAGATTTAAAATTACAGGTTTTAATGTAAAGTCTAATCATTTGAGGTTAGAACTTTAGGTTCTTTAATTGTAGTGTAATTATAAAACTTCGGGTTATATAATTATTTTGTAGATCTAGAACTGCATGTTCTAAACTAATAATTAATTAATGAGTTTAGAACTTCAGATTCTAATTTATCTCTTATAGTTAATCATAATTATGAAAGAAACTAAAATAAATTATAAAAAAAAAACATAGTTTTTATTTTTTAATATGGAAGATCCAAATTAATGGCAACCACAAAACATATTAATAAAAAATAATTAATTTGTTAAACTAATAACATAATAAATAAAAGAATAACATAATGAATTAGAACTGTATATTCTAATTTTAATATTGAAATTCATAACTTCAGCATCTGAATTATTTATAATGCAAACTTCAAGTTGATTGACAAGATCACCAACACATCAATATTACCGTCAATTTCTTTGGTTCACAGCCCCTTCCTCCACTGCGATATTCTGAAATAAAATTGCCAACACATCAATATTGCTCGTCAAACTTCTTTGGTTCTGCTTCAAAAAATATTCATAGCAAATTTACAAAATCATAGTGATTTAATACATTAGGGAGGGGTCGATGATGATGATTTCATCAAAACCATTTGGCTTCAGGCCTGATAGATTCGACTATGGATCATGTTTTTTTTTTTTTTTTTTTTTTGTAAAGAAAAACTTTAATAGAAGAATGTGTTGCAAATAAGAGAGAAATAAAAGAAGAGAAAATACCTTAGAAATTATAAATGGTTTAGAGAGAAGTTAAGATATGATAAAAATAATAAAATAATTATCTAAATAATAAAATATAAGATAAAAATTAAAAATAATAAGGCAACAACTATTATAATTCTTGTTGAATTTCAATGATATTTTCTTTAGCATTCAATAAATAACTAAGGTACATAATATTTTATTTAATTTTCTATTTTTTATTTTACAAATATTACAGTATGAATTATATCAAAAACTCCAAAGTCTAAACATTTATAGCATATAGCCAGCACAAAGACATCATGTCGTCAAATTTGTCGAAGAATCTACCGCCTCAACGAGTAGACCACAAGACCGAATTGGAGTAGGGTGTTAAGCCTCCATCATGGGCGTAATATCTAGTATGGAAAATCAGATTCAACATGTCTCGAGGGTAGCTTAAGCTTATACGACACATTGTCGACCCTTTTGACGATCAGAAATGGCCCCTCATACTTGTGTATTAATCAAGGGTGATAAAACGAATTAACGAATTGAATTTGTATTGAATCCTAAATGAATCGAATCAAAATGTTATGCATTCATATTCGATTCGCTTACTAAAAAAATCATAATATTATGATTCGTATTCAATTTATTTAATAAATAGATTCTTGTAAAATGTGAAGACTTTTAGTTGCTGTTGGTGGCTGGTGAGGGAAATGACTTGTGGCTTCTTATGCTGTCTCCAATACCACTTGTAGGTTGCCTTTAATGTGAGAAATAATAGTGGCCGTTGGATACAGACATGTGGCTCGATCTTCGTCGTTGCTGACCACTTGCTCTTCATATAAATTAAGCCTAGGGTTGACGAAAACAATAATTGATTCATTTTCATTTTCTCGATTACAAGCTTCTCTCTTCTTCTTCTCCTCTACAGCAATAAAGTCAATAAATTGGAATCAGGTCGTGTAATCTTACTTGTAAAATAATGTAAATAAATCTTGATTATCTTGCTGAGTAGTCGAAGGTTGTAACTGGGTTTATTGGGTGTAAGGTTGACACATTATAATTCTAGGGTTTCTAGTTTATGTTTTGTGTTTGGGGGAAAGTGTTGTATAAAGGAAGAGAGGCAGGAGTCTTGTATAAATCTTGTTAATAGTGCAGTGAGCTCCATTGACTCTGGAGTTCAACGTGGATGTAGTCTGAGTTTATCGGACGAACCACGGTAAATCTTTGTGTTCCTTGTGTGCATGTCATTCTTGGTCTTGCTTGAAAGGTTTGTTCTCTTGTTGAAATTGAAATTAGGGTTGGGTACCAAAAAGATTAAATCCCAACAGTGGTATCAGAGCTCGGTTTGTCAAAGAATAGAACAAGGGCAAATTCAAGAATTGAAAAAGAACAAGATCATGGGGGAGCCGAGATGTCAACAATCAAGCTTGAAGTTGGAATCTTCGATGGTAAGAGGGATTTCAACACTTGGAAGAAGAAGGTGAAAATACTTCTTTCACATCATAAGGTGGCCTTAGCATTGGAGCCAGATCCAGAAAAATGGCCCAAGATTGAAGATGAAGTGAAGGCTGAGATACTGGAAGAAGCCTACAACTTAATCTTTCTTCATCTTGCTGACTGTGTCATACGAAAGGTAGATGGCATGGATACTGCCATTAAACTTTGGGGTAAACTCGAATCCTTATACTCTGTTGTTTCTGCCCCCAACCTTGTTTTCTTGAAGGGAAATTTGTTTAATTACAAAATAGATACCAATAAATCTATGGATGATAATCTTGATGAATTCACTAAGATGACACAAATACTTAAAAGAACCGACCAAGCCCCATGTGACTCTAGTGAAGCAATGATCCTCCTAAACTCACTGCCTGAAGAATATGGTGTAGTTAAAAACGCCCTGCAATATACTGGTATAGTCCATAGACTGGACTTAGTAGTCTATGGCATAAAGGTTAGAGAACTAGAACTCAAAGTGAGTAAAAGAGGTGGAGTTAATCTCTTTGCTAAGGGAAAAATTGATAGGAAAGAAACTGGTTAGAATAATAATCCACCAAACAATCAAGAGTTCAAGGGGAAGAAAAAGAACAAAAAGAATAAGAATAAAAATAGTGGAAAGAAATGTTACTTCTGTGGTAAGGAGGGACACCTCAAGAAAAACTGTTATAAATTCATTAAAGAACAGAAAAATGAAGGTAGTGCCACAATGGCCATTGAGAAAGGCTCAATATGTCTATCTAAGGCCTTGACAGTCTCTAGTAACCAGATAAGTAGAGATTGGATCTTAGACTCGAGGTGTTCCTTCCATATGAGTCCATGTAGGGACTGGTTCACTAATTTTAGGAACTTTGACCAAGGGGCAGTCTATATGGGAAATGATAACACATGTAGAATACAGGGGATAAGGGACATTACACTTAAACTCCATGATGAGAAAATTAAGATCTTAATTGATGTTAGATATATGCCAGAATTGAAAAGAAACTTAATATCTATAGGCTCACTAGATGAATTAGATTTAACTTATACAACTCACCAAGGAAACATGTATATATTAAAGGGAAAACAACTGATCTTAAATGAAGTTAAGAAAAATGAGTTGTATGTTCTTAATGGACATCATGTATTCTCTGAAAAACTTATCTAAGCTCTGGTCTCTACTTCTGATATGACTAATGTATGACACTTGAGGCTTGGCCACATTGGCCAGAAAGGCAAGCATGTATCAAGCAAGTAATGGTTACTTGGAAATGACCAATTGAAGCCACTGGACTTCTGTGAAATCTGTGTGTTGGGTAAACAACACAGACAAAGCTTCCCAACAGGAACTCACTTGTCAAAAGCTTGCTTGGAGTACCTACATTGTGATCTATGAGGGCCAACTAAGGTTCAAACACATCGTGGTAATAAATACTTCATCTTTATTGTTGATGATTATAGTAGAAAATTATGTCATTTTTTACTTAAAATAAAGAATGAGGCTCTAATAAAGTTTAAAGACTGGAAAGTATTGGTAGAGAATCAAACCAGTAACATAGTGAGGGTTTTAAGAACTGACAATGGCTTATAATTTTGTAATATTGAGTTTGATCAATACTGTAGAAGTGAATGGATTTTGAGATATAGGACAGTAATAAATACACCACAACAGAATTGAGTTGTTGAACGAATGAATATGACCTTGTTAGAAAAGGTAATGTGCCTATTATTCTCATATGGACTCCCAAAATCCTTCTAGGGTGAGGCACTTAATACTGCCACACATATGTTGAACCTAAGCCCTAATAGTTCAATTCAGCTTAAGAGTCCTGAAGAGAAGTGGACAGGTAAAAATCAAAAGCTAGCCCATCTTAGAGTATTTGGTTATGAAGCATATGCTCATCAGTCCATAGGAAAACTTGAGCCAAAGTCTCTTAAGTGTATTTTTCTAGGTTACCAAGAAGGGACAAAAGGTTACAGACTATGGGAAATGGAGTCTTATAGGGTCAAAATTATAGTTAGTAGAGATGTCATATTCAATTAACATAATTTTCCTTATAAAACAACTAACAAAAATGCAAATGCCTTAGAAAATGATCTAGCAGGTTTTGATCTTGCAGGTGGAGCTCAAATACAAGTGGAGCAAGAAACAGCAAGGGCTGCTGATAGGCAAGTGACAGTAACATCTGAGGATAGTCACTCAATAAGTGATAACTCTAAAGAAGACAGAAATAAAGTGACTGGTACACATGAGCCTAATGCAGATGATATAATAGGTCAATCAGATCCTGCTCAACAAAGTGGATCACATGAGCAGCATGATCAAACACCACGGGACACATTAGCAAATTATCAGCTAGCAAGAGATAGAAGTATGAGGCAGGTAAAGCCTCCTACCATGTATGATTACTCATCTATTGATCTGTATTTTTGTGCTTTAATTTCAAGCCATGAAGTAGCTGGAATAAAACCTGCCAGTTTAGAAGAGATACCGAGGTCAGCTTATAAACATGAATGGGAAGAAGCCATGAATGAAGAAATGACCTCACTTAGGAAAAATCAGACCTGGACTCTGGTACCAAAACCCAAAAATCAGAAGTTGGTTGAGTGCAAGTGATTGTTCGAACTTAAAGAATGAATGCAACCTAGAGACCCAGTTAGGTTCAAAGCCAGACTTGTTGCAAAAGGGTTTACACAGAGGGAATGTGTAGACTATAATGAAATATTTTCACTAGTAGTTAAGTTCAAAACCATTAGGATGATGCTTGCAATAGTAGTTCAATATGATCTTGAGCTAGAACAATTAAATGTTAAAACAACATTCTTGCATGGTGAACTAGAAAAGAAAATATATATGTCTCATCCTGCAGGTTTTATACAGAAACCACCCTGACTATATGTGTCTACTTAATAAATCCTTATACAAAAGGTTTGACACTGTTCATAAGAAGTAAGTATGATAGTTGTTTCTATTTCATGCTTAATAAAGAATATTTCGTATATTTGTTGCTTTATGTTGATGATATGCTTTTAATTTATAAGTCAATGGATGTAGTTTGTAAACTGAAGAAATAGTTGAACAATGAATTTGACATGAAGGACCTAGATAGTGCGAAAAGGATCCTATGTATGACCATTGATAGATATAGAAATAAAAATGTTCTGAAAATACATCAGTCATCATATGACCATCTCTGAACTAGTAGTAGGACACTGAGATTTTGACAAGATAAAATGACTTGCTAGTGGATGACTAACAGGTTTGCAACCATTAATCCTTATAGGTTCTGTGATGTATGCCATGATTAGTACTATACCTGATTTGTCATATTATGTATCTTTGTTAAGTAGATTTATGTCAAATCCTGGTAGTCCTCACTGGTCTGCTTTGCAATGGCTGTTAAGATACATAAATACAACAGTAGAGTATGGTTTTTTTTTTTTAAACAAAACTAATGTGTTAGACTTGGTAGTGTTAGACTTGGTAGGGTATGTTGACTTTGATTTTGCAGGTGATAAAGATTCAAAGAAATCAACTACAATATATTATTTCACTCTCGGAGGTAACTGCATCAGCTGGAAATCAAGTTTGCAACCTCTGGTCACACTATCGACCACTGAAGCAGAGTATGTAGCTGTAACCGATGTGTTTAAGGAAGCCATTGTCTTCAGGGTATCTTAACTGAAATACAACAGCTTCATAGGAAGACTCTTGTGTATTCTGATAGTCAAAGTGCAATACATTGAGCAAAAATCCAGTACACCATGAGAGAACCAAGCATGTGGATATCAAGTACCATTTTATAAGGGAAATTGTCTCAAGTGGTAGAATTGAGATTATAAAAATCCCAACTGAAGATAACCCATCTAATATGGGAATAAAAATTGTGACTGCTACCAAACTATCCCACTGCATGAAGTTGTTGCATGTGGGAGTTGGCTGAATTTGCAGTCAACATGAACAATGATAGAAACATTGAAGCTTGCTGCACTAAGTCAGCCCTGACATGAGTTGTGTATGAATTGAAGCAAAATGTCTAAAAGCTTCAAGGTGGAGATTGTAAAGTGTGAAGACTTTTAGTTGCTGTTGGTGGCTGGTGAGGGAAACGACTTGTCGTTTCTTATATTGTCTCCAATATGACTTGTAGGTTGCCTTTAATGTGAGAAATAATAGTGGCCATTGGATACAGACACGTGGCTTGATCTATGCCGTTGCTGACCACTTGCTTTTCATATAAATTAAGCCCAGGGTTGACGGAAACAGTAATTGATTCATTCTCAATCTCTCGATTACAAGCTTCTCTTTCTTATTCTTCTCCTCTACAACAATAAAGTCAATCAATTGGAATCATGTAGTGTAATCTTACTTGTAAAATAATGTAAATAAATCTTGATTATCTTGCTGAGTAGTCGAAGGTTGTAACTGGGTTTATTGGGTGTAAGGTTGACACATTATAATTCTAGGGTTTCTAGTTTATGTTTTGTGTTTGTGGGAAAGTGTTGTATAAGAGAAGAGAGGCATGAGTCTTGTATAAATCTTGTTAATAGTGCAGTGAGCTCCATTGATTCTGGAGTTCAACGTGGATGTAGTCCGAGTTTCTCGAACAAACCACGGTAAATCTTTGTGTTCCTTGTATGCATGTCATTCTTGGTATTGCTTGAAAGGTTTGTTCTCTTGTTGAAACTGAAATTAGGGTTAGGTACCAAAAAATGTTAAATCCCAACAATTCTAAATAAATATTTATTTAATCCTGATATAATTCAATAATATAAATTAGGGCCCCCACTACAGTACCCCCAAGGGTATTTGATACTATTTGTTCAAACATGCAACTTTTATCATTAAACATGCAACTTAAACCATTAAACATGCAAACTCTGCCAATAAACTTGAAACTTTTCAAAACATGAAATTAGTTGCATGTTTATTGGCAGAGTTTGTATATTTAATAGTTTAAGTTGCATGTTCAATGCATAAAATAACATGTTTGTACCCAAAGACATTTGATACCATTGGGTACCATAGTAGTGACTTATAAATTTTCATAATTTAATAATGTTTATTCTTCATAAACATACACACACAAAAATTACACTTAATGGATTTATTAAAATTAATCAACAAAAATTAGGTAATATTATTTTTATGTGATAATTGACAATAATTTTTCGAACTTAATTAAAAACAAATAAAAATTAACAAAAGCAAGTAATAAATGAATATTAAACGAATAAATGGATATGTGAATTCAAATTCGTATTCGATTCGTTTAATAAACGAATTGAATCAGATTGATCAATTTACTAAACGAATCAATTTTTCCAAACTCATATCATCTTTAATGCAAATCGAATCGAACGAATAAATGAATTCTGACCCAAATTGCCACCCTTAGTATCAGCCAAAGTATAGGGGATTTAATTGACGAAATTCAAAAGGATTTTGATCTTTTATTATTTTTATTAAACCTTAAGGTCTAATTAAAAATTATCCATATGTAAGTGGATGTGTGGATCCGACGGGACCCAAATAAATTATGACCCGACCCATCCCGTGTAATTTCCACATCTAACCAATATAGCCTTTGGGCGCACTTGACCCTATGAGTGTGCATTAATCGATTTTAACCGATTAACTGAACCGTTCCGATCAATTTTTTTATAATGGTTCGGTTATTGTGATTAAAACGATTTTTTCGGTTAAGATTTTTAACTTTTTTCGGTTTTTCGGTTCAGTTAAGTTTATGAGATTTGTATAACCGAACCGACCAATTAACCGATTGCAAACCATATTTTGACTCTATATATATTTTTAATTAAAACGAAATTAAAATTTTTACCTTCTGCCTGTACTGAGTGTAGTTGTAGACTGCTTTTTGATGAATTTAATTTTGTCTTCTATTATTAAACACATATATATTTGTCTTTTTGATGAATTTAAATTTATATTATGTTTTATGTGAATTGTTATTTGTGGAGATTCTGGACTGGTTAATAACCGAATTAACCAAAACCGATCGAAAAATAATGGTTAAGTTGATTAATGGTTATGTGTCATCATATGGTTAAATCAGTTAAATATTTACTTAACCAAATAATTTCGATTTGCTTAAAAAATTAAGGATTAACCGACTGAACCGACCGATTGACGCCATTACTACCGAGTACACTCAGTCCTGACGACAGCTAAAGCCAAATCACGCGTTTACTCGAGCTCTTTGTTTCTCACTTTCTCTCTCCCAACTTGAAAAAGCGCGAAAAAATAAAATCAAACTTTATTTTGTTCTAGGGTTTTAGCTCTGAAGCTTCACAAATCTCCTCCAATGGTCACTTCCAAAACCGTCGATTCCTCTCTCTGGTGGGACCCTTTTGTTGACCTACTCACCGAACTTGAAACCGCATCTCTCTCCTCCGACCTCTCTCCCAAACTTGTAAGCACTTCGCGCGCGCGCGCGCGCACACACTATACGTATGTGTGTATTTATAGGTGTAAGTAAATGTGTGTATTGTGAATGAATTTGGTGTTTCTGCTTCTCATAGGTAAAGAAGTTGGAGGAGAATCGTGCGTGGTTTGTGGAAACGGTGTCGCGGTTCAAGCCGCCGAACGAGAAATCGAAGGAGGCATTGAATTCGCAGATAGTGAAAGTCGGTGAGCATCGTCAATTGTCTATAAAGCCTGAATTGAAGGAGCAAGCTTTGAAAATCAGCTCCTATTTAGTGAGTTTATCAGTATTCTAGTTGCAAAACTTGTATTTAATTTTCATTTTTTGGTTTTTTTTTCTTATGCAAGGAATTTAATTATATGCAATAGTGTTTCTTGTGAATTTTAAGGAGTTTACACACGAAATTAGTGATTAATTGACTATAATTGGTTTTTAATTCTTCTATTGGTAAACCTAGGAATGGAGTTTTAATATGAAATGCATTTTGTTGTTTGCTTCTTTTTAATGATAATTGTAAAGTTTTAAGCAAATTGAGTATTTGTCGATTTATGAAATTCTGTTACTAGGGTAAGCTAATTGCAAAACTTTGTCAAAAGTAATGGTTGGATGTTATTTATTTTTTAATGAAAAATATACATGATCTATATGCATTTTCAAATTATTGTGTAACTTCTGCTTTGTTCAGTGTTTAGATGAGGTGCAATCTTACATTCTTGTTGAAAGGTCTCAGAAGCAGCAGAATATAGCTTTTGATTCTATTGTTCAAGAACCCATTCATGTGGTTGGTTACTTTCTTCCTATATTTTACTTTGTTTTGCACATGGCTTTAGTTTATTTGTGTTCTTATTTTGTAATATAGCCGATTCCTAATATAGGGTTTAGGCTTGGTTGAGTTTAGTTGGATTCTATACTTGAATTTATTCTTTAGTAGACCCGGCCACGGTTCCGGTTCCGAACCGAACCGAACCGGTTGGAACCGAAAGGTTCCGGTTCCACCGGTTCTACGGTTCCAACCGGAACCGTTTCGGTTCCGGTTAGAACCGTTTAAAAAAAAATAAAAAAATAAAAAACCTGCCCCCAACGGCTACTAGCCGTTGGGGGCAGGGGGGGCAGGGAGCCAAACGGCTCCCTGCCCATATGAAAAAAAAAATTGTTTTTTTTTTTTTTAAATTATAAAATAAAATCTAAATTACTAATATATCCCTAATAACAGTAATAAAACGGTTATATTTATGGGCATTTTTGGTATTAAAAAAATTCTAAAACTCTATAAATAAGATTCATTTTTCATTATTTCAACACACCAAATTCTCAACTCTCTCATTTCCTATAATTCTCTTATTCTCAATCTCAATTCATACAATTATCTTATTCTCAATAATTCATACAATTATCTTATTCTCAATCTCAATTCAATTAGTTATTATCATTCGTAATTAGTCAATTTTCTTATTTTCCTTCCTAATTTCTCAAACGAAAAATGGCAAGCTCATCTGAGAACATAATGTCAAATATGCCAACCCAAGAGAGCGGCCCTAGTGTCGGTGCAGAATCACGGAAAAGAGAAGTTAAGGCTCGTTCCTTGGAGGATACGTCTTAAAATTGTAATGGAACTACGTGAGCTTTGATTCCTCTCACCCTTGGAGGATACGTAGGCAACTTAAATTTTTTAAAATTTAAGCTCAAGCTCTTCAATGTAATAATTTTTTTTATCTATAAAATTAATCTCATTTATTCTAAATAATTTTCAAAATTAAAAAAAAAAAGGTTTGGAACCGAACCGGAACCGGAACCGAACCGGTCGGTTCCGGTTCGGTTCAAGGTTCCGGTTCCACTTAAGTGTGGAACCGGAAACCGGCCGGTTCGGTTCGGTTCCGAAGCCGGCCGGGTCTATTCTTTAGTAGTTTAATGAGACGTTGCCGAAATAATTTGGATTTAATTAACCGATTAGCTGTGGCTAGTCACATGTTTGATCCTTTTTTGTTTATCCTTTCCTTTGGCACTGCAGGTATTGCTCCAGTATTACACAGAGCGACAATGCTTGTTGAAGTGTACAAGGCGGATTCTCATGCATGCTTGTAAATTCATATTGAAATTGTTTTAATTCTCAGTTTTTCCTGTTCTTTCGTCTTTTGGAATGGTTTGATCATACGGTCCATGTCCTAGACACTTCCATGGCTTAGATTCGGTCTAGTTTTTCAACCATTGTCTTCATGTAATGCAGCTATTTTTAGATTGTTTTGTGTCCTTGCTGCTAAGCATCCAAATTTTGGTGCAGTATATGTTGATGCTAGCTTGAAAGAAGGGAGTGCAATTGGGAAGGAGGCACTAAAGCTGATTTCTGATGGACTGGAAACCAAATTGATTTCTGTTCTGCAGGCCCTTTTATCTGCTACTCATCCTGTGGAGATGGTATGCCTAATATCGTGCTTTCTACTACTTAACCTGTAGGATTTTAGAGAATAGGGAAGTGAATGACATGCATCAACTGGGTGCTCAAGACATTCATGACTCACCATTTCAAATCTATCTGATGAGCAATGGACTGATCTTTGCAATGTGTTTGATGCATGTATAGTTGCTATGAGTTGATGGTAGTAAATTGTGAGTCAGTGTTATCAAAGGCGCGCCTAGGTAGAGGCGCTAGCCATTGCGCCTAGAGGGTATCCAGGCGAGGCGACGTGCATCAGGCGCGCGCCTAGGCGATGAGGCGCGCGCCTGATGCCAATGAATGAGGCGCGCCTTAGGCGCATAATGCCAAAAATCTTGGTTTTTGACCCAATTTCGTTGATTAAAGCTTTTTTTGGTACTTTTTTTGGTTTTTTTCCAACATAGAGAGTTAAAAAAAAAAGAATAATAACAATAAATCTCATAATTTAACTTAATTTATTTACTTTTGACATGCTCTTAGATAATTTGTTGGGATTGTTTAAAATTAGAAGAAAATTTTATATTTTGTAAAATATAAATGTTTGCCATAATAATTAATAATAGATCATACATTTATAAATATTGAGAACATAATTTTAACCAAAAGATTAAACTAGTCAATAATAAAATTGTACATAAGATGATATAAGTAAATATTAATATCTTATTTATAATAGCAACTTAGTTATGAAAATAGTGATGTATATAAATTTAATTGAGTGCAATAATTTATAAATGTTTTGTCATAATTGGTCAAAATATTAAAAAATACTCAAAACAAAATGATTAGAATAATATGAATGTTCCTCTTTCTAATTGAAAAATTAATATACAAATATGCGCCTCACATTCCTCAGGCGCGCGCCTAGGCTCCAGGACCTTTTGCGCCTCGGTGCGCCTTTAATAACACTGATTGTGACAGTTGTAAGTGGTCCATTGTATTTAATGTACAAACATGTTTATTGCATATTCACACAAGTTTGGTTATTCAATAACAATGTATATGTCATGCAAATGCTTTTTGGTTCTGTCTCATATGCGTTATCTTCATTTAACAGAGGAGTTTGCTGTGGGTATCTTTCCCTGTAAGACCTGATGCTTCTTTAATCTCCGTTGACTTTTATATTTTCTTCTGTAGTGAAAGTGCATTACCATGAAATTATTGCTGTCAGCTAATGTGTTAAGCATGTTTAGCTTTGATATAGATTCTTGGAATGTTTTACAGGATATTGATCTTTTCACTTTGTGGGCTGAGGAGATGCTTATTGAAGACAGTCTGGTTTTGGACATTCTTTTCCTTCTTTATTATGATTCATTTTGTACTTGTAAGGGTGAGAAATGGAAGAAGTTGTGTACTTTCTATAAGGTATAATGTTATTCTTCTCACTGGTGAGGTATACCAGTTGTCCTTTATTACGTTTCTAATCTTAACCCTTGTCTGGAAACACTCATGTTGTAGGGAATTTTATCTGGATCATATAATTTTGGAAAACTGGCAATTTCTACTGAGGCTCTAAAGTCTTCTTGTGATGCCAAAATACAGCTGCTACTTATCCTTATAGAAACTCTGGACCTCGAAAATCTTCTTGAAATGGTTCATAACGAAACGCCTTTCAGGTTTTTAGCATGTTATTAGTTGCATTTTATCAATATTTGATTTATCTAGTACATTTCAATCAACCTATCTATGTTTCCACTTCTCTGCTTGGATTGTTTTATAACTACAAATTCTTCTTTCTTTTTCTGGTTTTGTTGGGGCCTGGGGGCAGGGGTCATATCTGTGATAATGTCTCTTGCATCATTTTTTTTAAAATATAATTTCCTTGCCATTTGTATTTTTTTCTTTTCTTCCTTCGGCTTGCTCTATTGTCCAACCACAGTTCTGTGCCATTTCTCAGTCAGGGCGCTTTGGTCTTTTCTTTGCATGATGTTCAAGAGATGGATGCATTATTATCAACTTTGGATGTTTTTGATATGAAAGAAGCAGGTCCACTAATCCTTGCCTGGGCAGTTTTTCTTTGCCTGATTTCATCACTCCCAGGAAAAGAGGAAAATAATGTGCTAATGGTAAGGTTTTCTTTTTCTTTTTTCCCCTTCCCTCTCTCCCCGATTATGTTTGATGTTGTCAATATTGACCATGTTTTTCTTTGAATCATATTAGGAAATTGATCATGTTGGCTATGTCCGTCAAGCATTGGAAGCTGAATCATTGAATTGTTTTTTTGAAGTCCTTCAAAGTGACTTATTAAAGGAATCTGATGTAAGTAAATTATTCTCAGTTTAGAGTTCTTTTTCTTCAGGGTGACTGTCTATTTTCTTGTGTTCTTCCTGGTTTGTACTTTTCGGGTGAATCATTTAGTTTGTTGTCTGGGATTTAGCCACGCTTCTTTTTAAAAGTTCTGTTTATTGTTTCAGGGACCAGCTGCTGGTTATCGAAGTATATTGAGGACGTTTATTTCTGCATTTCTTGCATCTTACGAGATCAATCTTCAGGTAATTGAACATCTGCTTTTGAAATTGCTTGTAAGGTACCTTTGAGATGCTTTTCTAATTGATGCCACCGTTTCATTTTTGCAGTTAGAGGATGCTACCCTGAATTTGATACTGGATATTTTCTGCAAAATTTATCGTGGAGAGGTTCGGATGTATAGTAATTAGCTGTTTGCCTTTAAGTGTCACTCATCGATTCCTTTTAAATATTTTTAATTGCTCATTTTTTGCTAACCGGAGATTCTCTTGGTCATCCATCTTGCAGGAGTCACTTTGTATTCAGTTTTGGGACAGAGAAAGTTTTGTCGATGGTCCAATTCGATGTTTTCTTAGCAACTTAGAATGCGAATTCCCCTTCAGGACAGTGGAACTCGTTCGCTTTCTATCAGCTCTCTGCGAAGGAAATTGGCCTGCAGAATGTGTGTAAGTGGAATTTTTTTTTTGTTTTATTTATGATATAATGGCTAATTACCTTGCATTCTGCTACTTGAAACCTATTATTGATGTTAAGGTGAAACACCTGCTTTCCGTTGCATGAGATATTTTGCACGTCCGGAACATCTCAACTTGCTTAGCTTGTGTACTGTGAATCTGTTTATGTTTACCTTGACAACTTAAGCTTTAACTACTTTTACTCATGAACCATTCTCCATATGGTGCAATAATCAAATAAGTGTAAATTTATAGTTGAGATTAGGCTTTTTTGTATTATTGAATCACTTTATAATGATCTGGTGAAATCTTTCCCATTGGTGAACTTCTTGGAAATTTCTGGAATGTGCTTTAGAATTTATATTTCGAGATACTATTTTGAAGATAAATTGCTTAATTGAGTTACTATATAAAGTTTCTTATGTATTATATCTTCCTGTCAACAGGTATAATTTTTTAGATAAATCTGTCGGTATATCTACCTTATTTGAGATTTCTAGTGAATCCTTGGTAGATGACATCTCTCAGATTGTTGAAACTAGCCTTCCACTGCATGTTCCTGGGGTCGAAGGTTTGCTCATTCCTATCAAAACTCGAGGGCAGGTATTGAAAGTATTTGGTGGCAATACTGGTCTTGTTCGTTGGGAGGTAAATGTTCTAAGTTCTGGATGTATCCCAAGTATTTGCTATTTGTCTCACGTTGAAGACTTGGAGATTTAATTTCTTTTTTCCTCGATTTGTGATTGCGTTGACGATGATGTAAAGGATATTCTCTGATGTCAGTTTTTGTAGTAAGTTTGTTTTCTTTCTTCCTTGACCTTTAGTGTATGGACTCATATATTTCTCACTAATACTATCTGGGTGGAAGTTTGAAAATGCATTTATTAACAACACCCATGTGGCTATTTCTGGTCTTTGTGCTTTTGGGACTACGTTTACATGCAAGAAGCAACATATGTTGGAAATTTCATTCGTTTCATCAAATCACACGCTTTCATGCATCATTGATGTTTGCCTACAGTCAGGGGGTTTACAAATTGTTTTTTTGATTAATATCCTTCATCAAGTTACATTGTTATCATTTTTTTCTTCTCTCTGTCCTGTTTTGCTTGTTTGCTTGCATTCTGTATGTGATACTGTGAACATTGCCTTTATATGGTACATCAAGAAGTTTTAATTGCTATGTTTAAAGTGGTTTCCTAATATGTCCTTTTGGGTGTCTAAGTGTCTTATGCTTCCTTTTTATATTAGGGCGGACCTCTGGTTCTCCATAATTTTGATGTGATTTTTTCTTGCTAGTAAAATTGTTTTACTTCTTATTTCCCCAACCCAAAAATAAAGAGAACCAAAAAAAAAAAAAACGGTGCTACCCATCAGATTACTTGCCACTTTGAATTAGGTTCTTCCGTTACTGCTATTCTGTTCAAACTTTCATCAGATAAGGCTTAGTTGACGTGATTTAACTGCCGTGACTTTGGTATCCTTATGAGACTGTACTCATTCAGAACCAAGTTCAATATCTTTTGGTTCTGCAGTGCAATTTCATTTGCTTGTTCCTTTTTGTTACTGACACTTGCACTCCTTTTTGTAGCATAATCAATCTGCAGTGGTTGTGTTGCTCCTGCGTTTGGCCCAGGAGCTATATCCAGAAAGCAGTGCAGAAGCTCTTCTTATTCTTGATTTGTTTAGTCGAATGGTGTCCTTTAACATGGTAATTCTTTTTGGTAGTTATAATTCTTATATACTGACATGCATCCTTGGAAACATGCTAGTTTAGGTTAGATATAGTGATAAAGTTATAATTCATTATTGTTGAGTGTTTTTATATTAGATTTTATCAATTTAAAGCATTTTTGTAATTTGTAACTGGCTCATAATTTATATAAAATTAAGGTAAAGGCTGAGAAATTTAATTCTACCTACCTCTGCTATATAAACGCTCCTCCCCTTCTCTCCTTTTCTCATTCTTTACCCTAATATTTACAATACATGCTTAAATTTCAACCATTATGATGTCGTATTTTGGAAGTCAGTTGCCAGTTTAGTAGCCTTCAAGGTGTTTTCTGGAAAGATGTTAATTGATTGCATTGAGATGGTTGCTAACCATCAAAGTAGCATGCTGTAGCGGTGTTTCCTTAGTTAAGTTATTGCTCATTCTAAAAGACAAGTTGTTTTTATTAAAGTCATCTTTTGATATTGTCTATGCAATTTGGCCTTTGATTTTCCCTAAAATTTCTCCGAACACTAACTTGAAGATCTATTCTCTTTTAACCGTAGTTCCTAACATGTATCATGCTCAGGCCATACGTTTTGCATTAATGGACATAGGCAACTCATTATATGCTCAAGGAGATGCATTAAATGGGCAGATGGAAAAGAATGTGTGGTAATCTATTTGTTTATATTTCATTTCTAGTTTAACTTTCTTTTGTGATTTTCAGTATCCGTGTCCTTGTAATTTGAAAAATAATTGCTTTGTCATTTTATAAACTGCAGGGTGGTTGAGATCATTTGCACTTTGATTAGAGATCTATCTCCTAGTTCTGGTAGTGCTGCAATAATGTCCATGGGTGTCAATATTTTAGCAAAGATGTTAAAATGGTAACTAGTCCATGTTTTGCTCGATATGTCTTTTGCTCTTTGTCATAACAAGTATAAGATTTCCATAGTTTTAATTCTCCTGCAGTACTTGCTATGGTCCTTTACTGTATTTATTATTTTTCGAATTGCTTATTTTTGTAATCTGTGACTTCTTAGTGCCTAACATACTCTGTTTCTTTCCCCCCTTGGGGTAGTTCCCCTTCTTTGGTTGCAGCAGCGGTTTTAAAGGCAAACATATTTGATGCGTCTTCAAGGGGGAGTATAATTGTTATTGGCAGTAATGATTTTTCAAGGTGAACCCTTTGGATCAAAACATTCAAATTTTAATATTGAATGTTTGAGACTGCATGTTATATCTAAAATGGATGAGAATCTGTTTTAATGATTGATTTTGGAATGTTATGTTGATACTTGATAGTTATTGCCTGGCCCATGGATTGTCAGATTAAGTCTCTGTTACCTTTTCTATAACTTGTGTGAATCTTTTGTCATATTGTTTTAGTATCCTTGTATTTCATCTTTTCCAATTTTGTGGATGATACTTGATTGGATATTTTGAAGTAAATTTTCAAGTATTTAACATCAGATGGTTATATAATTAATGACTTTGCTGGCCATGAAGCAAAATTAAAAGCGTACAGTGTGTATCATCAAAGTAGCTATTATGTTGTATTTGTTACATGAATTTCTGGTCTTGTATTTGACAGTTTTGCGGTAAGATTGCAGTCAACTTCATGCTGTTCGCAATTATTTGAGTTTAAATACCATTGTTGGGCTCTTACAATTTAAGCTTTTAAGTGGCAATTTATTGTGGTATCAGAGCTAATTTGGCCAAGTGGTCTTTTGTTCAAATTCCCTCATTATATTATCAAATTATAAAGACTGTTTCTGGGTTTGTTATTATGTTTGATCCATGTGTCTTATACATGAGAGGATTTATTAGAACTTATACTCTTGTTGGTTTCTAGATTTAGAGTAAAGTTTTACATAACAGGTATCATGCATGTTGAGTTGATTCAAGTTGGACCATACTCTTTATAAAGGAGATGAGAAATGAAGAGTTCCTTTAAATTTCAGTTTTTATTTGGGTGACTGTGGTTCGGCTATTATGGGCGAAGTTCTCGGTATTTTGTCACTCACATGTTGTGCATAAATGATGGGGAGAACATCAAGTACCTTTTTCTTCACTGCCGTTTAGTTTTGGAGTTGCAATATCATCTAAAGATGGAAAAGCTGGTATGATTATGGAATATTGTGTATTCCTATTCATAGTGGATTTTTGTGCCGATGGAAAAGGCTAAAAAACTAAGGTTTTATGGAGATGTTCAGAGTTGGCAATCTTTAGGGTGATTGAATGGAAAGGCCCAAAAGATTTTTTGTGGATTCTAAGGAAAGGATAATTTTTTTTTTTGGGTGAGACATTCCGTTTTTGGAGCCTTTATGAATAGTTCTAGGATTCTTCTTAATTCAGGGAAATTGGATCAGGCCGTGTACTGTAGAGACATTTTCATACCACCAATATTTTCTAAATTTTCTAGTGGACCATGGGCTCATCTTACTATTTTGGATCTTCTTTTTGATAGATCTAAAATTGTACTGTTTCCTACGAAGAAAAAAAAAGGAACTTTTTTTCTATTTTTGGCTTTCGTTCTTTTCCTGGTAATTGATACTATCTTGTGTACATATAAGGCTTGTGTATGAATTGAAAACGTTTTGTTCTTTGAGTTAGATTCTCACTTTTTAAATTCCTCTGTTCCCTTGTAATTTCCAGTGGGTGGTTGCTTTCTGGAAAACTGGCGAAGATGCTTTTGATTGATTGTGACGAGAATGATTGCGATTGCCCGTTGACCATATCAGGTAATTCTAATAGCTTCTTCTCATTTGTTTGTTGGTAGTTGCAAATATATTATTATGTGGTCTTTTCTACTTTGTACTTACTTTGTCTTTACTATTCTTGTAATTGAAGTATCCATACACATTAGGTATATTTCTGAATTTTGTTTTGTAGTGTGTATGCTTGTTCCTTCCTTCTTGGTCACTCAATGATGCTTATATGTGCACTCTGTATTCTGATATGCAAATTATGCCTTGCAGTGTTGGAATTTACCATGCAGCTATTGGAGACAGGACTAGAGAATGATTTAGTCATTTCTTTAGTTGTTTTCATCCTCCAGTACATTCTAGTAAACCATGAGTACTGGAAATACAAGGTGAAGCATGTTCGTTGGAAAGTAACATTAAAGGTAATGTATTTGTTTCTATCAGCTGTTGCAATTGTCCAAGAAGGAAGGAAGGGGGAATTCCGTTATCCTCCTTTAAAGTTTAATCTCATTAATAGAAGACTTTGATTTGGAAGATAGGCAGGTTCCTCCCCTGCAGACTAAGTTTCTAATAGATTTTATGAAGCTTCAGTAAAGGTTTCTGATAAACTTTGTAGAAAGTTGATTGACTATTTTGGAAACCTTAGGGAAGGTATCTTCCTGCTGGAAGCAGGGAAATTTGCATATAATTAAGCCAAATGCTCAATAGACGCTGATGAGTTTTTTCCCACCGTTTTAGGATTACGGTCGCAAGAGGTTTGTTTTTGGCGTATTTATCGTAATTCTCAAGGTGCTTAATGCTAGTGCCAGTTCCAAGTCATCCTCACTTGCCACTTCATGCAAATATGTTAAAGGATTGATTGTAATTAGATTGACCATTCTAGACCCATGATTTTCATTGGTAACGACCCTTTTAATAGGTCAGATAATAACGGAAGACTTAAGTAAGCTACACCAAATCAATAAATGTCAAAAAGGGGGAGGACGCCAAAACTTTATTTCTTAAACATCCTTAAATAATTTTGAAAGAGCATAAAACTGAACTTCTCAATGGTCAATACAAAATGATTGTTAGAACTTGAGTGCTTGTTAGATGCTTATGTATCAGCTTGAGCTTGTGTCAAACTCTCCCAATTTATATTAATTAAATTATGATATGTCATCTTTTTGTCTATTGTTGTGTTTGTGGTTGTGATTGTGTATAGTCCACGTGCCTTGCCTAGTTGCCTGTGAGGGGGCATGTAAGAGCATGAATACTTGTCGGACTCTTACCTATTGGCTTAAGCTTTTAATGTTGAATGATAATATTTTTCTTTTGTCAATCCTTTTGGGTGGATGAAATGATCAGCTTAAAAGTTCAAATCTTTATTCTTCTTATTGATGCTTTTGGTTGAGTGGTAACTTAACAACTATATCGTTCTTCAGTTGATTCCATGTCAACAAAAAATGCACACATGGCCACATGCTATCGTGTACTTATCATTATTTTTTATTGATCTTTTTTTGTCTGTCACATTTGAGTTCCCTTTGGGTGTTGTTCATAATTGAGTTCCCTTTGGGCGTTGGTCACAATTAAGTACTAGGATATTACTCCTTTTTTTTTAGTTAGTTGGAAGAAGTTAGAAGCTTGTTGGCTGTCGCTCTTGTTGGTTTTTCATACTGTATTGATTTCTTCTGTAGACTACTTGGTCTACCCTCTTTTGTCCCTTTTTTTGACAATTATCTTGTATTTCTCTTTTGAATAATCTTTTTTGTTATTATTTTCATATAAGAAACAAGTAGTTTCCTATATGAAAATAATAATAATTTTTTGCTATGACTGCTCAATTACCAATTTATTCGTACATGTTTTTTTCTTATTTAATGATCTATAATTATCTTTCATGGTATTTGTTTTGGAATTGCTTGTCGAAAGCATGGCGTTTGTTTCAAATTCCGGCATATTGTCTTCCTTCTGATCTCATATGCTGCTTTATCTCATCTAATATTCTTATTCTGTTCAAGTCTGAGTCAATTAAATTTTAGACATGCAAAATAGTTGTTCTCAATAATTCACATAATGCTGGAATATCTTGGTTGGAAATGAATGCTGCAAAGATCAATTTTTTTCCTCTTGTTTATTGTTTAGGTACTTCAAGTGATGAAAGCATGCATTATTTCAACCTCATGCTCTGGAAAGTTGGGCGAGGTCATTCGGGGTATGCTACTGTGTGATTCTTCCATCCACAACACCCTCTTTCGAATTATTTGTACGACTAAAGAAGCCTTGGAGGTCAGTCTTGCTGTGCATCTTCTGCATTTACTGATTTATTCTTAATCCATGAGTCAGTGCTGCTTTCCTTACTAATAGGATCACAATTTCAACAGAAACTTTATGTCATCCGCACTTTTGAATTGGTGGAGATTGAAGGATTGCAACTTGCTATATGTTCTACTTTGGATATTTTATATACCATACTCACAAAATTTTCAAAGGTAAGCTTCAAATTTTCCTAGGATTGCAATATTAAAGGCGTGCTACAGCAGCTTACACTGTAAATAGTTTGAAGCCTGTCTTTCGAGTTCTCGTCAGTGTTACCTTATTTTGCAAGTTTTGAGTAATCCCTGAACCTTCTAGTTTGCTGCAAAGTAAGCTAACTATATTAGGAATAGACGGCGTCTGTATCTCTCATATTATCTAGTTAATAAATAAAAATATATCTGAAAATTTACTCTCAATTTTGTTTCCAGGAAATGTCTTCCATCCTTCCTGTCTTTCACCAGGCTGTGCTGTCATCTACAACCACACCAGTTCCTGTTGTTGCAGCTGTTACGTCCTTGATATCGTATTTTCGCAATCCTGTATGCACTTCTATCCACACTCTCATCCGATATTATGATGATTATTTTTTTTAAATCTTTTCTTCCCATGCTTAAGTTGTCAATTATTGGGTAATTGTATGATTATTGTGTAAGGTGATGACATAGTTGTTTACAATTTAAGGGTCGGTGTATTGGTTGGCACTTCTATGAGGGAATGCTTAGCGCTTTCCTCCATACTTATGAACATTTAAGTGATTAATATTGATTCCTCCATATTTACGATACTATTGATTAATAATGATAGACTCTGCAAATGGTAATTGTATCTTAGATGTTTGGTGAGTTCCTTAGATTAAATTATATTTACGGTCTATGTACTCAACCTTTACCTAGGTTTCACTTGAAAAACAAATGAGCTCTACGATTTAGCTCCAAGTTGTCTCATTTGACATTTGAGGAAACAGACTTAAGTTGCTAGAATCAGAAATTTTGTTGGGCATTCCTGAATACTATATGCTTAGAGTAACTAAGGTTTTAATTTTCTGTATGTGGACTTGGATATGTACACCTATAATCTGGCTTGAATAGAGTTGGCACCATGCAGTTTCTGAATATTAGCTTTGTTGAAAAATCGAATGTTCTTTATCTGAATGAATGAAACTATATAAGGAATATAGGCATAAGATTAAGATAAATATGGAATCTAAATCTATTCATTATTACATTGATTGTGCAATCATATTTAGGGAATTACTCAATCATATCCTAAAGATTCTAACATAATCTCCTACAATCACTCACAATCACTCTCTCTTATTTTCCACACTCCCCCTCAAGCTGGTTCAAAGATATATGTCATTCCCAGCTGACCCATGAAAGAAAATTAGGTCTTGGTAGCGCTTTGGTAAATATATCTGTTGATGGAGATTTCTGCAACTAAGATATTCAAACAGTTCAGCAAGGGCAAAGAGGGAACTTCCATTTTTGGAAAGTCAGACGGCCAGATGTATAGGTCAGTTCTCAGGCAGTACGAGAATCCGAGCACTTCTTCCTCGGATCTGTGCAGATTTCATGGGCCGGCAACATCAGAACTGAGGCCGACCACTTCGGACCGGCGGCTCGGTTTGATGTTATCTTACAAGTTGATGAGTTCGGATATTCCGGATCAGGACGGGAATAGTCTGGGAAGCTCGGCAGGTCACTTGGCCGACCTCTTGAAGACCGATGTGGGTTCAGAGTAGTTGGATTTTTCCCTCCAAAACCAACTTTCACATTCGAAATCTAACAGGCTGTCATCATTAATGAAAAGGCGTGACAGTGTACTTTTACGGCGTGAGGTGACGGGAAATCAGAGGGTAGGCTTTGCTTTCGGCGATGACAGATTGGGGAAGAGAACTTGTCAAATCACCGGAAACCCGCAGACTTGCAGTGCTGGCGTCACAAAGGTACGGGAACAGTGTCGAATATCTGTTAGTATATAAGGGGAGGGTGATCTCATTTGTAAGGGTGGGAAAAACTTTCATTCGATTACTATTTGTAAGAAACAGAAGGGAGTCAAGGGACCACCAACAACTCGGTTACTATTAGACCTGTCCCTAAATAGGTCGGTCCAGCTCGTTTTGGTAATAAAATAGTTATATCTACTTTGTGCCCGTGGACGTAGGCTGGATTAGCTCCGCCGAACCACGTTAAACACTCTTTGTCGATTTTTTGTGTTTATCTTGTCTTTTGCCAAATTTGCTTTTGG
The DNA here is from genome assembly GCA_019454045.1 of Zanthoxylum bungeanum. Classification (NCBI taxonomy): domain Eukaryota; kingdom Viridiplantae; phylum Streptophyta; class Magnoliopsida; order Sapindales; family Rutaceae; genus Zanthoxylum; species Zanthoxylum bungeanum. Next base: position 28,192 of record SKCR01049139.1, read on the forward strand.
TCTCCCATAACCAAACAAATTCACGGTTGAAGGAGGATTGTCTCGGGAGGGTTATCTCGAAACTGCCCCTGGGACGAAAATCACCCGTCAATAATATCTTTTAACTATTCTTTGCTGGTAACAAATGGAATGCAGATTTGACCATATTCTATCTTCTCCTTGATAAAGTGTCTATCCACTTCAACATGTTTAGTGCTTTCATGTTGAGCTGGATTATTAGCAATGCTAATAGCAGTTTTATTGTCACAATAGAGTTTCATTGTATCTATTCGAGCAACCTGCAATTCCTTCAGTAATGTCTTCAACCATATCAATTCACAAATTCCTTGAGCCATTGATCTAAACTTGGCCTCGGCACTAGATCAAGCTACTACTATTTATTTTTTTTACTTTTCCAAATGACGAGATTTCCTCCAATAAACGTGCAATATCCAGATTCCAGATGGGGATCTTCTTTCTATACTTGAACCTGCCCACTCAACATTTGTATATGCCTTTACTTGAAGATGATAGTTCTTAGAGAGGAGTAAACCTTTTCCAGGGATGTCTTTCAAATATCTTGGAATTTTCAAAACTTCCTCTTTATGTACTTCACATGGGGAATGCATAAATTGACTCACTGCATTGACAGTAAATGCAATATCTGGCCTAATATGAGACAAGTATATTAGTTTTCCTACCAATCTTTGGTATTGACCATTGTCAACTGAATCACTCTTAACTGTAGCCCCCAAATTTTGATTAGGATCAATTAGAGTATCTGGTGGTTCCAAAATCCAAATGATTAGGATCAATCGGAGTATCTGATGGTTTTCAGCCTAACATACCAGCCTCTTGGAGAAGATCTAGAACATACTTTCTTTATGAGAGAAATATTCCTTTACTTGATCTTGCAATCTCTATTCCCAAGAAGTATCTCAATTTTCTCAAATCCTTAATCTCAAATTCTTTAGCGAGCATTCTTTTAAGTCTTCTTATTTTGTCAAAATCATTGCCAGTAAGAATGATGTCATCCACCTAAACAATCAAAGCAGTGATCTTCCCATATTTAGAGTTCTTAAATAACAAAGTGTGGTCGCCTTGAGTATACTCAAATCGGCGAATTGCTCTAGTAAACTTCTCAAATCAAGCTCGAGGTGACTGTTTTAATCTATACAAAGACTTCAACTTGCACACTTTTTTTTATGCCAAACATATCATGAAAATCAGGCGGCAACTCCATGTACACCTCCTTTTCTAAATCCCCTTGCAAGATGCATTTTTTACATCAAGATGCTCAAGAGCATCATATGTAGAAACAATAAAGAGTGTGGATCATTTATTTATTCATTGTCCTTTTTCTCAATAATAGTTTAAATTTTTTTGGGAAGCTGGAATTAGTTGGGTATTATCTGAACATTGTTATGATTTTCCGGTGCATTTTCTTTACTCGTTTAAGGGGAATAAGAGCGCAAAGATTTTGTGGAAATGTGGTATCATGGCTGTTTTTTGGGTTATTTGGTCAGAAAGAAATAAAAGAACTTTTGAAGATGACAAAAGGGCAGAAGTTTTAGAGCTCTGGGATAAAGTGCATTTTTTAGCTTCTTTATGGGCTTCAGTTTCAGACCATTTCAAAGGAATTTCCTTGTCTACAATTTCTAGAGATTGGAAAGCAATAGTTGTCTAAGTGATTATCTGTGTTGTTTTAAGGTCTAGAATTGCCTTTAAGTTATTTTTCCTTTTTTACTTTAGTGGATTTCTTATTCACTTGCTTTGTAATTCTTATTTTTCTTAATAAAGTTCTTGTTTCCTATAAAATAAACATCAAGTTGCTCAAGATGCCAGTCTAGATTTACTACAAAAGATAATAGAACTCGAATCGAGTTCATCTTGGCTATAGGAGCAAAGGTTTCTTGATAGTCAACTCTGTAAGTTTGTGTGTATCTCTTTGTAACAAGTCTCGCCTTTTATCTCTCAACTGTTCTATCAGCCTTATGTTTGATTGTAAACACCCATTTTCATCTGACTGGTCTCTTTCCTGGTGGATCGACAAGGTTCCATGTATCAATTTTTTCGACACCTTCATTTATGCATGAATAGCCTCTTCCCATTTTGGAATAGTAAGAGTTTCCTGTATAGTCTTTGGAATAGGGTCGCAAGAAGACAAATTAGTAGTAAAGACTCTAAAATGAGGAGACAACTTTGGTAGGAAATGAAATTAGAAATAGGATACAGAGTACAAGATCGAACACCTTTTCTATGGGCAATTGGAACATCAAGATCAGAAAAATTAGTAAAATCATGGTGATTTTGTGAAGCATTAGTCTTACCTGTGTTTTCCAGAGTCTCTGTGACAGGTTGAGGTGATTTGAAATGCTGAGGAAGTTGTGACGTTCTTATTGAGTAAACCTTTAGTTCAAGGTTTCTATCTTGTACACATGTAAGTGGGGGTGACACGATCTGAAGGTGAAGGTTGAGGACTACAAATGATAGATGGAGCATGAGATTGACCCACATGAGACTTATGAACAGTAAGTGATTCAATAAGAGTTGATGGTTCAGGAATAACAGGAACTGAAGGAATAATGGACACAGAGGCAATGAGGAACTCAATAACAACAGGAGCTTCTGGAGTTAAAAGTAGAACAAATATTTCAAAAATGATTTTCACCTGAATATTCTCCCCTTGAAGAGGTGCTTTTGGAAAAATGAGGTGTTTTCAAAGAAGGTAACATCCATGGACATAGAATTTTTTTAATTGGAGGATGATAGCATTTGTAACCCTTTTGAGTAGGAGAATAACCCCAAATAACACACCTGAGAGCTCTTGGATCTAATTTCCCTCTATCACGGTTATGTACATGAACAAATGCGACACACCCAAAAATTTTGGGTGGAAGAGAACAAAATATTTTGGATGATGGATACATATCTTTAAGGATATTAAATGGTGCTTTAAAATTTACAACCCTTAATGGTTAATGATATTAAGTGGTGCTTTAAAATTTAAAACCTTTGATGACATTCTATTGATAAGACAAGTAATTGTAAGAACTGTCTCTCCCCAAAAAGATTTTGGAACCCCATTGCTAAACATTTTAGCTCTAGTTATCTTGAGAAGGTATTTATTTTTCTCTCTCTGCTATCCCATTTTATTGGGGTGTATCTACACAAGAAGAGTGATGTACAATCCCATGTTCAGTGAGATAGGAGCCAAGAATTGATGATTAATTCTCTCTTCCATTATCAGTCCGAATGACTTGAAGATTGGCTTGAACTTGAGTTTTAATCATCTTATGAAAATTTTGAAAGGTATTTGTTGCCTCAGATTTTTCCTTGAGCAAATAAACCCAGTGTTTTAAAAAGCGGCCGAGGCGGCGCCTCACGGCGACGGCGCGTCGAGGCGGCCGCCTAATTCGTCCCATCCATATTTTCCGCCTTGCTGAGGCGGCCGCCTCACGTTCATCCTTTTTTTTTGTTATACCATCAAAACGACGACGTTTTGGGGGTGCCAAAATGTTGTCGTTTTGGCTTCTTTATAAAAATTAAAAAAAGGGCAACTTGCCTCTGCTTTGCGTCTCTCCCCTTCATCTGCGTTGCCTCTGCTTTGCGTCTCTCCCCTTCATCTGCATCATCTCTGAGCTTGGTTCGCCTCTCCCCTTCATCTGCATCATCTCTCGGCTCTGTCTGTGCTTTGCGCCTCTTAGCATCATCTCTGATCTTCCAAGGTTAATGCCTCTCTGATCTTCTTAAGTTGATCTCAGGTGTGGGTTTATTAGACTGATTGTTAAGAAGCACTGCATGACCTCAGATGCATTTTGCAAATTTTTTTTGTTTTTGCTAATTTGCTTGGGTATATTTCAGATTTTGGCTTGGGTATATTTCAGATTTTTTTTGTTTATATTTGCTAATTGGATTGGGTATATTTCAGATTTTGTTGTTTTTGCTAATTTGCTTGCAGTTGGATTATTTTTTGCTGGTTTGTTTTTATTGTTTTGGTGGTTTCTATTCTATTCTAGTTTCTGATATTATGATTTTAATTATTTTTTCGATTTTCGGATCGAGGCGCCCGCCTCGCCGCCTCGAGGAGGTCCGCCTCGCGCCTCAATGGCCGGCCGCCTCGAGGCGCCGCCACGTATTTTCAAACATTGGATAAACCCAACACATGAGTATGATCATCGATGAATGATTGAATGTAATGAACCATTTAACCCCAGAAACATTATTAATACGCGATGGTCCCCAAATATCACTATGAATAAGAGAAAAAGGTTTTGATTCTTATCGGTCTGTGTGGGAAAATGAACATGATGGTGTTTAGATAATTTGCAAACCTCACATTGAAGATTTTTATTCTTAAACAAAGCGGGAAGCAACTTTTTTAGGTAAGAAAAATTTGGATGGCCTAGTCTATTGTGCCAAAGCATTATCTCTGGGTTAGAGGTACTTACGTGTATGTAAGATATATTAGTTGAAGCACTAGGTTCACTTTCGAAGTAGTAAAGCCCATCGACCTCCATAGCACTTCCAATGAACTTTCCTGTACATGTCTTGAAATTCACAGTGGGAAGGGAAAAACTTAGCAACACAAATAAGATCTTTGGTGAATTTGCTAATTGAAAGGAGGTTACATGAGAGATTTGGAACATGTAGAACAGAGACAAGTGAAAGAGTTTTGGAGATAGGAATACATCCCTTTCCGCAACAGGGGATAAAGAACCATCAGCTATTTTAACATTTTCTCTACTCGAAAAAGAGTAGAAGAAGTATACAAATTAGAGTGATCGGTCATATGATCTGTAACTCCAGAATCTATGATCCAAGGATAACTCGGAAGGCCAGCGATATTGAAAGTAGTAGAAAAGGTATCTGATTGAGCTAATGAGCAAGATTAATATATTTGATTCATAATATACGACCAGAACAAAACCCCAAAAAAAAGAGATGGGGTCGAAAGTTGGCCGGGAAAAAACTGAAAACGGTGGTTATGGCAGCGAAATTTGCTATTTAGTGATACACAAATCAGCAATGAACAGTATTCAGAGATGAACAGTGATTCTAGGATGAGCAGTGATTCTGGATGAACCGTGAAACAACAAAAGCTTAATTGGCTTTGAAGGCCCCAAGAAAAAGAAGGCACTATTCCGACAATAAAGGCCGGTGAAAGTAAAAAAATTAGAGCAAATAAGGCTCTGATACCATGCTGAAAAACTGAATGTTCTTTATTTTAATGAATGAAACTGTAAAAAGAATAGGACCTTATATAGGAATAAGACTAAGGTAAATATGGAATCTAAATCTACTCATAATTACATTTATTGTGCAATCATATCTAGGGGATTACACAATCATATCCTAGAGATTCTAACATAATTTCCTGCAATCACTCTTAGAATCAATCACTCTTATTTTCCACAAACCTGTATGATTTCATTTTCAAAATTCAAAAATTATTGTTTGATCGTTATCTATAAATTAAAGCTTTTAGGTTTAAGTGTAACTTTAACATGAAAATTAGAGCTTGACCTAGTGATCATGTGTTCAAATCTCCCCAGTATATTCAGTAACTACAATGAGTTGTGTTTGTGTTTGTGTTTGCTGTTACGTTTGTGATTGCTGTGTTTTATTCATGTGCTTTGCATGTGAGAGAATGTGTTAATGCTTAAGTACTGTTGTTTTGCTAGTTATAAGGTTGACCATTTAGGTTAAGTCATCGCTTAACATACATGTTAACTTCACAAAGCAAAAATACAATTGATTATCCACTGTAGTCGTGTTGTGTGCATGGAGTTGTTTATTTATCTTGACTTTCCATTTCCAATTCAGCTTAATATTTTATTTATATTTGGGCACTTAATTATAGAGAATCTTATCAATAATATTTAGTTGTCTATACAGGCTATTCAAGTCGGTGCTACTAGGGTACTATCAATGTTGTTGACTGTATCTGACTATTCACAACCATATTTGTCTGGCAATGCATGCTTTGGTTTAGATGATAAGCAGGTTTGACATTTGTGTTCGTGCTTATACTTTAATTTTTCCCATTTAGTTCAAGTGGGTGCATTGATTGTGTCTGTTCTTTTATTTGAGGACTGCTTGGTTTCAGATTGCAGATTTGAGGTGTTCTGTTGAGTGCAGTCTAAAGTCAGTAGAATATGAAGATCTATTTTTTGCTTCAGTAACTCTTCTCACTTCTGCTGCACAATATCAGGTATGTTATATCATTTTCATTTGCAATGATTTCAAGACCTGTTTGGATGATGTTATTCATAGATGGAGGACTTGCAATTTTACATGCATGTGTTTGTCTTGTTCACTCTGATTCTGTTTAGTGCTGCCTCTAGGTTATCATATTGAACTCTTATGTATTTGTGCTGATGTATTATATCTCCCAAACTGTGTTTTTTCCCCTTCTTTTTGGGATTTTTTGACTGGTTGAATTTCATTTGTTATCCTTAGTTAGACAGGGCAACCGAGCCTGATCTCACGAAATTTTATTTAACTGCTCACCAGCTATGTGTTCAATTCACACGAGTTCAACATATGTTGCTATTAGAATTATTGGAGTATCTTTTCTTTCCTTGACATCATGCTTCCATCTCAATAATGATGTTTTAGATTCTCTAGTTATTGTTCCCTTAATTTTCTGCTTTTCTTTTGCAGCCTGCTTTTATTATTGCTTTATTTTCTACGGTGGAGAGTAAGGATGTCCCACAAAGTAATGACAGTGGGGTGAAACATCCAGCAAATGAAGCCTCATTAGGTTCGCTTGGATCCAAGAAATCAAGTATGGTAGACGCACTTCTTCTGTATGTTGAAAGATCTAATGATCTTATCAAGAGGTATTGTCTGGATGGATTTTTAGGCTGGTTTTGTTGCTGTCAATTTTTTATGGTAACAGTTATACCTTGTGTCTTGTAGTTTGGTATGCTGGATACTGTTATTGTTTATAATGTTACATGCTATAATCTGTCTGAAATTTTATTTATCTCCAGCAATCCCCGTGTACTGCTGAGTGTACTTAACTTCCTGAAGGCATTGTGGCAAGGGGCTGGTCAGTACACAAATATCATGGAGTCGCTGAAGAGCTCTGGAAAGTTCTGGAAGCAACTGTCCAACTCATTTTCATTAATTGCCAGCTCGCAATCTCCTGAACTTGAAAATATAACAGAAATGGAGGCTCACAATTTGGCATATAAATATCAGTGTCAATCTGCTATATTAGAAATAATGGCACATGATATTTTCGTGAAGCAAAGGCTATTACAATCTGAGTCACTTGATAAACATGCCACAGGTTCAAAGTGGGTATTAAGTGCTGGACAGTCAAAATCTGCAAATGATTGGGGCCCTGAGGATATTTTGTCAAGTTGGTTTGAGAGCTCTCTTCTGGGTGGCCTGATTAAGTCATACACTTCATGTGCGTATGATAATGAAAAACTTTTTCGTGCAAAGGTGACTGTCCTGCTAGTTTCCTTTTCTCAGCAATGCTGCTAGTACAGTTACGCACCTCAGGGAGTTCTCATTTAATTTCAAAATGCTCCGATTGGCTGAATAACTCTCTGTATTACAAAACATAGTTGTCCTAGGCGCATCTCAGGCTCAGGCTCAGACCAATGCGCCTCAAGAAGGGTAAGGCCAGGCGACCTAGGAGCGCGCCTTTTAGATGCGCCTAGGCTCGCCTCATAAAAATGTGTAAGAAAACCCCAACCCAAATTGACTCACCCAACCTGAAATCAAGCTGTATAACATTTCTTTAATAAATTAAGATATGTTTTGGGATTGGCTTTAAATTTTGACAAACAAATTAATTTGTATTATCAATATTTGTATTATTGTAATTGTTTTTTTAATATATTTTCATTGATTTCTCTTTGTTTTAGTTGACTAGATACTTATATTTTTTTTTTACAATTTGCGCCTCATTTTCATCAGGCGCGCGCCTAGGCAGTAGGACCCTTTGCGCCTTTAACAACACTGTTACAAAATTTTGTTCCCGACTGAAATGATACTCTATGATGTAGCCTTTATATGTCTGTACTCATGGTTTGATGATGTATTGTTTTATCCTCTACCTCTTGTTCTATACTGTTCTTTATATTCGAACATGTGAAAACTGTGATATTCACAATTCTACATGCTATTTTTCAGGTTGCAGTCAGTTTACTTACTGTGCATATAATAGGGAAATTAGCAATTTGCGATGCAGGAAGTTTGTCTGTTTCGTTACTTGAGAAGATCCGCCTTATGTCGAAAAAGGTATGACCCAGTCTCTACTATGGGCCGGGGTTAATATTTTATAATAAGGTTATCATCATCTAGGGCTTTCACAATTACCAGTCTATCCCATTCCAATTTTTTCTCTCTTTGAGGTCACATCACAATTTTTGATGATTGTATTTTCTGTCAACAGTTGACCAGTCATGCATGTTTTTCTCAGTTAATGATGCAATACTCGCAGCGCCATTATAGGTAAAGTTCATGTGTTTTCTTTTAGATCAACTGTGTTATTTCTAAAATGGCATCTAAATCTAATTGCGCATGTTAATTGCTGATGTTGAATGAAAAATACCTATTCTAAAAGGGCATCTAAATTTAATTATGCATGTTAATTCCTGGATGTGTTGTCAAAAGCCCAAAAAAGCGCGCTTAAGCGCAGAAAAAAGCTCAGGCACACCAATGGGGCTTTTTACGATAGAAGCCAAACACTGTCACTGAGGCGCGCAAAAAGCCCAAAAAGCGCACAAAGCTCAGGTGCGAGCTTAACTCCAATTAAATCAAAATTGACTCTGCTGCTCCCAAAATCAATTTCCAATCATAGAATCAAAAACCCAGCACAAAATCATAGAAACCATAGAATCAAAAACACAATTTGAAAGCCCAAAATCAATATCATAACCCTAAATCAATTTAAACTATAATCTAGCCACTGCTGCTTAATAATGTTAAATCAACAGTTGCTGTCAAACTCAAAATCAATTTATCGTGACCCTAGAGCAACATCTCAACTCTTCTGTCACAATCACAAAACGTCGCTTAAATTAGCTTTAGTTTGCTTTTGTTAAGTGCTATATGTTTTGTTTGCTTGGTTGGGATTTTGATGGAATTGGTAAATTGATGCTTGATAATTTGTTGAAATATTAAGAGAAATGAATTTATTGAAATATTTTCTTATAGAGTCATGGAATTGTGTAGAGAATACAAGCTATCTGGATTCAATTGAAAAAAAACATGTTTCTTGCGCCTCGGGTGCTTCGGGCGCGCGCCTCGTGAGCCTAGGCTCAACGAAGCTCCAGCAGGCCCTTGCGCCTCGGTGCACCTCGAGCTTCTGACAACACTGTGTTGAATGAAAAATGTCATGATTTATATCTTAGCTGAGGTATCTCAATGTATGATTAAGTGTCCTTGTGACACTGTGTTGAATGAAAAATGTCATGATTTATATCTTTGCTGAGGTATCTCAATGTATGATTAAGTGTCCTTGTGATATAAATTTGTGAAATTACTTGTGTACTGCTTGATGTGACCAATATGTAGAGGACTGGGGCTATAATTTCTGTATCAGAATATGAGAAGACATGAGTTGTTATTTACATACACATTTATCTTAATCCTTATTTTTGTTTCAAATTTCCCACAACATGATCACTGGTTTAGTGTTGTCTACTAAATCTCATTTTTAATTCTTTGGGGTTTCTTTACAGTGAAGGAAAAGAGCTGAAGTCGTTAATACTCAGTGATCTTTACTGTCATCTTCAAGGAGAGCTTGAAGGTCGTAAAATTAGTCCTGGACCATTCAGAGAACTTTTGCAATATCTGATTGAATATAAGTTTTTGCAGTCATATGAACACAAATGTGATGCTGACTTATTTGCTACTGCCAAAGATGTGTACTTGTATGATCTTGTATGCATGAGAGCAGATTTGGGTCTGGATGTGTGGGATTTTTCAGAATGGAAAGCATCTAAAGCAACTGCCGACACAGTGTTGCATTGCATACAAGAAGCAAACTCAATGCTGTTACTTGCAACTTCAAAGCTTTCTGCACTGAAAGCATTAGTAACTGTTTTAACAGTATATGAAAATAATGTAAGCACTCTTGACTCTAAAATGCCTTTTGTTACTGTCGGCAAGTCTTCAACTGTCAACATTGGAGATCTAGGACAGTCTATTCAGTGAACTGTCTTAGGTTTTATCCCCATTTTTCTCTTTTTTTTGTTGAACTTGAAGTGAAGTTTAATCTCACTTAAGAAGATCATGAAAGTCTATATCTAAATTCATTTGACTGTGTTCTCGTTCTGGTTCTAGGAAGTTTGCAATGGAGATATTGACATCATCTCCATTTTAATACGAAGTGAAATTACTGCCTAAAAGAATGCAATTATAAGTTACTAAGTTAGAGGTGTATTTATGTAAGGTTTTGAAGCTCTGGAAGACTGAAAAAAATTCAGTCATTGTCATAATTTGTGTAGAAACGCTTAGAAAATATTGGACATATCTTGCTAATCTTTGAGGTGTATTAATACCAAATTTTCAATGTAATGCATAAGAGTGGGCTAAAATTTTGGACACAAGATCTAAAAAAATTGTTAATAATTATTATTTAAATAACTTTGCTGTTTGCATCTTAAATCTTTGTTCTTAGGAGCTCTTACATTTAAGGTCATCATAATTCTTGATATTTGAGCTCCTTGAAATTTGTGATTCTAGAGAGTTTCAACTTTTGAGTTGGATGATCAAGAATATTGTATTTGCACGAATAACAAATTTGGAAGTCACTCAATTTGTTTGGTGAACATTGCTCAAGGATTAACAAAATTAAAGTTCTATATAGTTAATATAGGTATGATACTTGATTATTTCTTATATTTTTCATTTTTGTGAATTGGAAAGTAATTTTATAATAATATCATATAAAATGACAAACTCCTACATATAGGCTAATAGCAAGAGGGATTTTAGCCTCATGCTTAGAGGCATGGGCATTTATAAATTTCCTGCTATTGCATTTGGTTGTATCATAGATTATTGATTCATGTTTGCCTGATGTGCAGTCAGTGGAGAAAAGGTCCAGAATTGGAAGGAGGACCCCTGATGAACTCACTCTTTCATGCATTGATCACATATGCCAAAATTTCCATGCGACAGTAGAACTGTTAGCTCCGGCTTTGGATGCCCCTAAAGATATCCTTGATTTCCTTGCTGCGCAGGCAGAATTGCTTATCCATCTTGTGAGATCTGTTCAGAAAGGCCTGTCTTCAGCCACTAGTGTAGTTGTTTTGAAAACATCCGGCTCTAGCCTTAAAGTGCTGAGTGACTTGAGGACATCATTTACTGGGGCGAATGTAACGATGAAGCATTTGCTCACGTTGCTTATTTTGGTTATGGAGTCTACTTGCCTTGGTTCACGTCGAAATGGGGTGAAAGAGAGCGAATCTGTTGAAGACTTAGCTGAGGTTTCCAACATATCCTTGGGGCTATTACCTCTTCTCTGCCATTGTGCAACTAGTCTGGAG